>CAUYTI010008692.1:0-28614 GCA_963575145.1 Galago senegalensis | reverse complement strand
TTCAGAGTTTTCTTATCTTTGCACTTCTGCAATTCTTTAATAATTTAAGATTCTGTTAAATGCTATGAAAAAAATAAGGTTATGTGGCAGAACATAGCTATAGTGACCAGGGAGAGGGCATAGAGTGGTAAGATAGGGAAATAATTAGCTACTTTAAGAAAGTATCTAGGCTCGGTGCCTGTGGCTCAAGTGGCTAAGGCGCCAGCCACATACACCTAAGGTGGCGGGTTCGAATCCAGCCCAAGCCTGCCAAACAACAATGATGGCCGGGCATCGTGGCGGGCACCTGTGGTCCCAGCTACTCGGGTGGCTGAGGCAGGAGACTCGCTTGAGCCCAGGAGTTAGAGGTTGCTGTGAGCTGTGATGCCACAGTACTCTACCCAGGGGGACAGCTTGAGGCTCTGTCTCAAAAAAAAGAAAGTATCTAAGGAAGACTTTCTGAAGAAGTGACATTTCAACTGAATCCTGAAAGGGGAGAAAGAGTTATCTACAAGAATGGATGGATAAAGAGACAAGCTATACACAAGGCCCTAAGATGGGAAAAAGTTTGTGTTGGTCAACAAAGAAAAAGGAGGTCAGTGTTACTGGAGTACAGAGATCAAATGTGAGAGTGGTTAAACAAAAATAGAGACAGAGAGCAGACAATAGAGAACCCAATGTCATTATAGAGCTTGAATTTTATTACAACTATAATGGGAAGCCATTTACATCTGGATATTGATATGATATGATTCAGATTTTTAGAAATAATATTCATCCAAGTCCTGGAAACATTATCCTTCTTGGATATGCCTTTGGCTGTTACTCTAATGAATGTCTGTGTGGTCCTGTCTTCAGACCTC
This sequence comes from Galago senegalensis, assembly GCA_963575145.1. NCBI lineage: Eukaryota > Metazoa > Chordata > Mammalia > Primates > Galagidae > Galago > Galago senegalensis. The sequence goes on along the minus strand of CAUYTI010008692.1, from coordinate 27,772 downwards.
CAGCTTCATATCTTCACCTGCCAATTAGGTGTTTCTTCTTGAAAGACTCATCTTCACCTCCTACTCATAAAGCTAAGTTATCTCATCCTCCAAAATTGACTTAATTTCCTCATTTCTGTGGAAATTTCCCTGGTTTTCAGTATCAACATTCTAACATGTCTGTCTTCACCTACCAAACCCAAGCATAGGCCCTACTTAGAAGCTTCCTCTACCCTCTAGCTGGACCTCACCTCAGACTCAATCCTAAACTACCAAGAAGAGCACCTAATAGGTCTCTTACTCTTTCAGATGCCCCAGACCGTCTTTCTTATACCTCTTGGAGTAGTTACACAATGTCATCTCCCCAAAGCGTTCAATATCTTCAGTGTGGCACTTAAGACCCCTCTTAACCTTAAGCTTCATCTTTTATTACTCCTCTAATTCATCCTTCCCTCAAGCCAATGTAGTCTACTTATACTTTTCCTCTACCAAAAATATTGCTCTTTTATTTTCATTCATAAAAATCTAAATAGAAAGCCTGGATCAAAAGCAGTCCTTCTATGAAGGCCTAATGACCATCCCAATCTGGGATTAGTTCCCTTCCTCTGAATCTCTACTAAAAGTGATTTTTATTTGTATTAATCAAATGGCACTTATCAATTTCCTTCTGATATTATTATATTATTTGTATGTTTTATCCTTCCAAATAAAGGAAAAGCCGGGAAGGAAGCTTGACTGTATCTGCCACTGAGCATAGCAGAATGCTAAAGACATAGAGATATTCACAATATGTTTGATCAGCCTGTTGATCACTCATTGGAAACTCGGGAGAAGAAATTATCTCCGGTTCTTTACATAGTAAATTTTTTAAATAAAGTCAATGCATCAACCCTGAACTCTTCCAACTATTTAGACACATGCTCAGTTCAGTACATTTTAAGCAATACTTTCTAAACATTTTTTTTTTATTTTGAGTGTTAAGAAAGCCAGTTCCAGTGCTGGATGATTCCTCAGCCCTTTCACACCATCAGTTTTAGAGCCTGTGTTCAAAATCAAGTCTGATGATCTCTGTGTAGCTAAACAATCTTGTTTCCTCACTAACCCCGACTCCTGCCTCCACTGCCCATACAAATTCACAAACTAAAAGTGTTGAATTATCAATCCTGTAGCCATCCTAAATACCTCTATCAAACTTTTTGCAAGGTTTAAGAAAAGACACTTTTTTTTTGAAAGGCATTTTCGACTTATACCCAGAAGAAGGTAGGTATTAAGAAGCATGTACTAAAATGCCTTTTCAGCTGTATCAAAAGCGTTCCAAGAGGTAGTCTAGGGGCTCTGAATATTTGGGAAATTAATGCTCATGTGTTTAAATTAACCACCAAATATACCATGTGGTTAATCCCTTTTGAATATGGTAATACAAGATTTTCAATTACAGTTTGTACATTATATAAAATTAAACATAACGTAGGCTTTAAATAAATAAACTTTTGAATAACTGTCTACTCAAAGTGAGCCTGCCTTAACAAATTATATAGGTTTACAAGGTTCACAGGTATAGTTGATTCAGAAGAAAGAAAAAAGATGAAATTCTCAAACTATGAAATACTTGAATATTAAAGCTAAAATACATACAGAATAATAAAGAATAATGAAATAGAATAACAAAGATAGCTATTGTTTTTTACTAAGTGAATGAATTAATATCCTCAGTCTAATTCAACATTGCATTTGTGCCAAGGCAAACAATTACATTTACATTTCCATACGCCGAGGATTACTTCTCACAGGAAAAGGTAGAGTGACTAGTTCTCAGAACTACTGAAGAAAAAAAAGCCTCGAAAGACACAAACAAATATTAACTTCCTTTAATAACAGCTTTCTCAAGGTGACACCAGGAAACAAAGGAGACATGTAGAGACCGATATGACAGGGTTTGTGTAGTGCACAAAGAAATTTGGTAAATTTGATGTCACAGTTATAGTGTCTCCCCTCTCATCCTAAACTGACAGAAATGCAGACAATATAGGAGAAAAAGCTGCTTAGAGCTTTACATAACAAACTTACAAGCAAATATATTCTGAGACCTACATTTGGGAAAATCACTTATTATCTTTTGTTCCATTAATAGATTGGTTGATGCCTACAACTACAGATTAAAAGATGAATGCTGCAATGAGAAACTGACTAACAAAAAGGAGAGAAAAAAAACCTCTACAAATTTGCCACTTGAGATGACAATTAAAGATCTAATGGCCAAATTTGTCCAGAAGCTCCCATAATGAAAAATACTACTAACAATCTACTATTACGCCTTCTAATGCTACACTGACAGTGATAGTACTCACAGCAGTGAAAGTTTTGTTCCTGGAATTTTGAATAAGTAACTTCATTTAATTTTATCAGTAATGTTGCCTAGTAGAGTTGTAGCTCAGTGTAGCATAGGCACACAGCTAATAAGTGTTTGAATTGAAGCACATTCTAAGGCCTGCATACTTTCTCTACACTAACCACTCTTTGCCTTATGAAATTTGTCAAGGAACACCGATATCAAGTGTTGGAGTCCTGGAAAGGCTGCACGTGTTGGCTGGAGCACCCTGACTCCCCTTATTCTGGTATGGAAAGGTAACTTGGACGAGATGACTCAATGGATGGAGTATCATTAGGCCTCAAACTGAAGAATATACAGAATAAAAGATGAGGGGAGCTCAAAGGGGTCAGTGTAGAGCGGAGACTCTAGGTGACTACTCAAAGACAGTGTGGATGACTTGCCTAAGATCCCAAAGTGAGTAAGAGGAAGGCAGGAACACTGACCCAGCACTAGAGGATGAAAGTAGGGGTAGTAGAACCCTTAAAATCTCTTTCAATAGTGATTTAGAACATTATCCAAACCACATTAAAATTTTGCTCTTTTTAAAATATTTTCAAAGCATGTAATTATAGAATTTTCTTCTCTAACTTTTCCGGTATTTCCAAATTTTTATTATGAGCTTCTTTAGCCAGGACTCGATCCTCAATAGATCAAATTTTATCTTGTTGGGGATATTTTCATTTTATTTTTGTAAAAGTAATGAATGTGCATACTTTCCAAAGCAAACTGCTTATAATAGAAAAGAGATTTCTACTACTCAATACTCCTTAGTTCCAAAGGCAAATACTTTCAATTGTTTCATCTGTTTCTTCTGATATCTTGCATCCATATTTCTGAGTTAAATGATTATACTACTACTTCGTGATTTAGGAGTTTCAGAAATTAACCATTCACTTTCTCTTGAATAGATCAATATAAAGCATACTTAAAACTGCTACCTCCCCATCTGCTTTCCACCCACCACCCTTATAGTACAATTATATAACTTTTGTTGATTTAATAGTCAGTCTTTAAAATATTGTTACTCACCCATTATTAAAACACATACTGTAGTAAGATTTACTCCCTTATTTGTGTATGGCTCTCTCTATAAATAGATGTAATAATTAGCAGTCATTTTTCTTGTTTAACTTTTTGATTGTTATCCTTGATTATTTCCAAATGTCACATCAGATATTCCCTTCACCTACTGTATTATTTTCAAATGCTCAAGTATTTCAAAAACATAACAATTCCTTTTGTTCCTGATAGCCTCTACCGAGAGACCTCCCACTACACCAGCACAGTTGGCCTCTGGGATTTTCCTTTGCCTTCATCTGATCTCTTCTTGAAAATCTCATCATAAATCTACTATTTTCTCTATCACTTGAGCCCTCTTTTGAAATTTAGCATCTATCTTCCAGTTGCTTTCTAATAAAATGAACATGGAGGAAAATGTTTCTGAGTATTTAAAACTCATTTTCATTTTGTGGTAAGAACACAAAAATTATTGTCATTTTTCAATAATACAATTTATTGTTACTAACTATAGTCATCATATAGTTCGTCCATTTCTTGAACCTATTCTATTTAACGGAAATTATATATTGTTTGACCTACATCTTTCCAATAGTCCTTACCCCCAGAACCCAGTAACCACAATTCCACTCTGCACTTCTATGAGTTTAAATATTTCAGATTCTACATGTAAGTGAGACCATGTGGTATTTGTCTTTCTATGCCTGGCTTATTTCACTTAATGTAATGTCCTCCAGCTTCATCTGTGTTGTAGCAAATGACAGAATTTCCTTCTAAGGCTGAAGAATATTCCGTTGTGTATATACACCACATTTTCCTTATCCATTCATTCACCACTGATGAACACATAGGTTTATTTCATATCCTGGCTATTATGAATAATGAATGCTGCAGTGACCAGGGGAGTACAGATACCTCTTTGAAATACTGATTTCCTTTCTTTTGGTTAAATGCCCAATGGTTGGATTTCTGAGTTGTATCATAGTTCCATTTAGCTCAGTGGTAGGGCACCGGCCACATACACCCAGGCTGGCAGGTTTGAATCCAACCGGGGCCAGCTAAACAACAATGACAACTGCAAGAAAAAAATAGCTGAGCATTGTGGCAGGCACCTGTAGTTCCAGCTACTTGAGAGTCTGAGGCAAAAGAATCAATCGCTTAAGGCCAAGAGTTTGAGGTTGCTATGAGCTATGACATGGCAGCACTCTAACTAAGGGCGACATAATGAGACTCTGTCTCAAAAAAAAAGAAACTTCCATACTATTTTCCATAATAACTATACTAATTTACATTCCCACCAACAGCATGCAAAGATGGCTTTCCTTCACATCCTTACTCATACTTGTAACCTCCTATCTTTTGATATTAGCCAGCCTGATGGATATGAAGTAATAATTGATTTATGGTTTTATTTTCCTGATGATTTGTTGAACATTTTTTGATATGTCTGTTGACCATTTAGTTGTATGTCTTCTTTTGAGAAATGTTCATGCATACCTTTGGCCTATTTTTTAATTAAGTTGGGTTTTGTTTTTTTTTTTTGCTATTATTTTATTTGTGTTTCTAGTATATTTTAGATAGGAACATCTTATTAGATAGATGGTTTGCAAATATGTTCTCCCATTCTGTAAGTTGTCTCTTCACTGTATTGATTGCTTCATTGGCTGTACAGAAGCTTTTTAGTTGGATATAATACAATTTGTCTATTTTCTGTGGTTTGGGGGTCATATCCAAAAAATCATTGCCAAGACCAACATCATGTTGTTGTTGTTTTTTAACCTTTTGGGGGGGGGAGGGGAAGAGTAGGGAGGGGAAGAGTAAATGTTCTTGTTACATGAAGGAATTGCATAATGTTGAAGTCAGGGCTTTTAGTATACCTGTCACCAGAATAGTGTGCCCTGTACCTGACAGGTAAATTTTAAGCCCATCCCCTCTCATCCTCCTACTTCCCAGTGCCCATCACTTCACTTTATGATGATGTGCACCCATTGTTTAGCTCCTAGTTACTAATGCGAGGAACATGTGGAGATTATTTTTCTATTCCTGAGATATTTCACTTAGGAAAATGGTGTCCAGTTTCATTCAAGTTGCTGCAATTGACATTACTTCATTTCTTTTATGGCTGAGTAGTACTCCATGTTATAAATATACCGCATTTTCTTTAATGGCTTACCAACTGATGGGGATTTAGATTGGTTCTATACCTGTGCAATTGTGAATTGTGCTGTAATACACATTTGGGTATAGGTGTCTTATAGGCAGAAGGCCTACAAGTAAGCCTTCACACAGTCCCATTTTGTGAGAGCAAGTTTGAAGTCTTTGGTGAGTTAGAATGGTGAGAGACTTGGGTAGCACACCCCATGTGGTTCAGGACCTTATCATGTAGAGATGATTTAGGGCGGAGCTTCAGGGAGGCCAAGCTGCAGGCAGTTTTTGGTATACCACAAGGATTTCCAGACTGCTCCCTAAGATGAATGACTGCCTCCAGATGGTCTGTTGAAGGCCAAGCATTCAACCAGTTTATTCCCCCAGAACTTTGTTTTATGGTTTTGTTTTACTTTAAGGCTTGAGAATGGCTTCAAATAAGGCCAGTGGAATGGCCAGCCGTTAATTAACAGATTCCTTGGCACCAGGCCTTGCTGGGCCTGTGTCAGGAGGTGTAGACCACTTGTTTATTGATTAATAGCATGTACGTGCAGTATGGTCTATATAACCTTTGTTAGAATAAAGAGCTTTGCTGGATTGCCAGAGAGAGCCTCCAGTCTTCTTTATTCAAAATACAATTCCATTGCGGGATCTTATGTCTGCTGTGACATTTCATGCACCCCCCCATGCAACAGTGTCTTCTTGATATAATGACTTCTTTTCCTTTGGTTAGACACCCAACAGTGGGACTGCTGAATCAAACAGTAATTCTACTTCTAGTTTTTAAGGAATCTCCATACTCTTTTACATAAAATGGTACTAATTTACATTTATACTGGTAGCACATAAGCATTCCTTTTTGCAGTGCAGTCACATCAACATCAACTGTTTTTTAATAATTGTGGTTTTAATTTGTATTTCCCTGATGATTAGTGATGTTGAGCATTTATTATATGTCTGTTGGCCGTTTGTCTATCTTCTTTTGAAAAACTCCTGTTTATGTCTTTTATCCACTTTTTAATGGGGTTATTTGGTTTTTTGGGTTTTTTTCCTGGCTGTTTTGTTGGCATTCTTTTTTTTTTTTTTTTTTTGTTGGCATTCTTTATAGCTTCTAGATATTAGCCCTTGTTTGATATATAGTTTGCAAACACTCTGTAGGTTATTTATTTATTCTATTGATTATGCAGAAATTTTTAACTTGCTATGCAGAAATTTTTAACTTTAGTCTTATTTATTTTTGTTGTTGTTGTATTGAGATTTTAACTATAAATTATTTGCTTAGTCCAATTCCAGAGGAACTTTTCCTGTGGTTTATTCCAGTACAATGCTGTTTTGACTACTGTACTCTTGCAGTATGTTTTGAAGTCAGGTAATGGAATGCCTCCAGCATTGTTCATTTTGCTCAAGATTACTTTGATTAGTCAGGGTCTTTGTGGTTCCACACAAATTTGGGGATTTTTTTCTATTTCTATAAAAATATCATTAGTAATATTAATTCTCCCAATCCATGAGCACTAGAAACTCTTAGATTTAGTCTCTTGAGGTAATTTTTTATATCTTGTATGCTATCATTGTTCCTTTTTTATCTTTTTCCTCTCTTACTGTGTAATTTCAAATAGGCTATCTTTGAGCACACTGCCTTTTTTTTTTTTTTTTTTACAGTTTTTGGCTGGGGCTGGGCTTGAACCTGCCACCCCCAGTATATGGGACCGGCGCCCTACTCCTTGAGCCACAGGCACTGCCCTCAGCTCACTGACTCTTTCCTCTGTTTGCCCCATTGTGCAGGTGAGAGCCTCTAATAAATCTTTTACTTAGCAAATGTACTTGTCAGTTCCAAGATTTCTGTTCTATTTTCTATTTCAATCTCTTTGTTAAGTTTCTCTGATGAATGTATTAATTGTGATTCTGTTTTATCTTAAAAATGACTGCTATTTTGAATTCCCGGCCAGAGAGTTAACATATTTCTGTCTCATTAGGATAATTTACTGGTTTCTTACTTTGTGGAGGTTATGATTTTCTGTTTGGTGTTATTTCTCGTGAATGTACATCTGTGTCTTTGCAATGCATGATTAATTATTCTAGTCTTCTCTCTCTGACTTGTTTTGGTTTTCATTGCATGTGTTTGTTTAGAAATCCTTTGTAATGTATTTGTTGAATTTCTTACATTTTTCATTAGTTTGCTGCCTCTTTTTGCCAATAGATTGCACCGTAAGCCCAGGTTTACCTCAGCTCTAGCAAACAATTGGACTGTACCTTGAATGGGGAAAGCCCCAAGGTGGATATTCTAGCAACGTTGGAAAGCTGGCTCAGATCTCATGCCCAGGGCACCGGTGGAACAAACCTCTCACAGTGCTGTGCTGCTAAACTGCCACTCAGGTTTGGTGTCTCCTTTGGCCAATTTACAGAGCAGAGCTTTCCGGGCTGGGGATTATAGTACTGCCTTACCCCTTGGTCTCTGGCTTTCTTCAGGGCTATTTCTCCTTTTAGGTACTTGTGATGTTTCCTGCAGGTCAAAGTAAGGACAAATCTTCTTGCCAGGGAGAACCCAAGATGTTGGGAAAGCTGATTGCCTACCTTGATCTCAGTTTTTCCAGTGCAGAAACTGTTACGTCAGGGGAATTTGCTATGTGCTTGGTGCTGGGCAGATCAGGAGGGAGAGCTGTTGTGAATATGGAAATCCTATTCTCCTGCTGTCTGTTCAGTTTTCTCACTTCTCTGTGGCCCTAGGAAATGACTCATCTTCACATCTGAGTTCTGGATACTGCTGGTGATCATCTCAGTATTATACATTTGTTTTTGGTTTTCAGGGGTTGGGGGAGGAGGAGTAGAGAGTGAAGCCAGTTTGCTTCTACATTGCCATTTTGGAGCCACAAGTCTAAACAGGTCAGCTTTCTTCACAATTTGGATACTTTTTATTTCTTTCTTTTGTCTAATTGCTCTGGCTGAATCTTCCAGTACTATGTACAATAAAAGTGGTGAGAGTGGGCATCCATATCTTATTCCTGAACATAGAGCAACAGCTCACAGCTTTCTACCACTGAGTATGAAATTAACCATGCACTTGTCATTATGGCCTTTAATGAGGTACATTCCTTCCATAACTAATTTGTTGAGCATTTTTATCTTTAAAAGATGCCAAATGTTTTTCCTGTACCTATTAAGACGATGATGTCATTTTTGTCCTTTACTCTATTAATGGGATATTATCACATAAGTTTGCATATGTTGAACCATCCTTTCCTCCATGGAATAAATCCCATATGAAATCACAATGGATGATTCTTTTAATGTACTATTGAATTTGGCTGGCTAGTATTTTGTAAAAGATTTTTCATCTTTGTTCATCAGGGATAGTTGCATGTAATATTCTTTTCTTATATCAGGGTAACACTGACCTTGTTGAAACTGAATTTTTTTTTTTTTTGCAGTTTTTGACCAGGGCTGGGTTTGAACCCGCCACCTCCGGCATATGAGGCCTCCTTTGAGCTACAGGTGCCACCTGAAACTGAAATTATTTTTTTACTACAGCTTTACACTTGATTGAAAATTTGAGTTGTTATAAGGTACTTAGAGAATGAAAAAAACACCATACCAAACAAGTCTGAACCTACTGGAAGTATACTACTACAGTGGGAAAGGAAAGACAAGAGAACAATGTCTTCCAAAATTTGAGGGAAATAATTTACTATTTGAGATTCTAAATCAGTTTTAGACCTTGTTTTCTTACCTCTTATCTTTCCCTTTCCAAATTGTACTAGTGTACGTGTGGTAAGTCCAGTCGTATTTGGAAAGGGGGGAGGGGTTTAATATCAGACTTTACTACCGAACTTACTATGCACTCCATTCAGAATCCCATCTATTTACCAAGGGAGTACATGTAGTAATTAAGCACACAGACTGAATATAGGCTGCTCAAGTTCAACTCTGAATTTTGCCCCTTTCTAGCATGTGAAATTGTGCAAGTTGCTTCACCTTCTACTTCAGTTTCCTCACTTGTAAAGTTGAGAAAATTAAATTAGCTATTCCCTGATGCGTTGATACATAGGCGACATGAAGTAAGTGTTTGCTAATATCATTAAGGTTCTATTTGACATGTGCTATCAAGTAAGAAATTTTTGGAAAGTCAGATGTTACTCAAGTATGTTTTGATTACTCACTGTGCTTGTCAGGTGGGTTTGTTTGAGTCAGAAACCACTTTCATTATTTGTTTCACTACAGTATTCAACTTGCCTAAGACAAACAAATGCAAAATACTTTTGATGATCCCTGAAAAATTAACTCTTTAGTGGCCCTGGACTTACAGAACACAGTGGGATTTCATAGTAATTTCACCTAAATGAATACATAACTACAAAGATTACTTACTGACGATAATAGGTTGTACAATCAAAGGCTAGTGCTTAAATTTTTTTTTGAATCACTATAGGAAATACATTCAAATAGTGAGTTGCTTGTATCTTCACAGATTTGTAGTTTTACTTGAGCCATATATCTATAAACACTTGAAAAGGGAAAACAAATTAATTTTCTGATATTCTATTTATCTCCAGAATACTTTTTCTTATTTGGGTTTACATTTTCTTAGAATTTTTAGAGTCAAACATAACTGCCGAAAAAGAAAAAATCAAGAAACCCAAAAAGGAAAGGAAATTCAAAAGAGTAGATATATAATGAACAGAAAATTTTAAAAAAAGAAATACTTAAAGGGTTAGCATGTCATTCTTTCAGGCTATACAAGTGAAGATAAATTAGTTAAAAGGTTTAAAAGAAAAAATAGTAAGAATAAAAATGAAAACATCTCTGTGAAATTACTAGTTCATTCATTATGAATTTGTTAACTAGTTTACAGAGAACAACATCTAAAGACAGTTTGCACAATTCCTAGGTTGGCAGGAGCAAGCTCATTATGTTCGCATATTCTTAGCTAATGAAGCAGCTGGCCATAGTGCAATGGAGTGAATGACGCTCACGCTAAAAGTAAGGCCATCCCCATAGAGTACAAGCCAACTCCTGTATGCCAGACCCCCTTTATCCTTCTGAGAAGGCAGTAAAAGCACATGGTGCAAAAAAAATCTGTGCATGATGGATCTGAAATACTAAAGTCTCAGGCAAAACAAATTAAATCATTCTGTTAGAAATACTGAAGGAAAAGTATTATACAACTTCAAGTGAGGCTTCTGTGCAGGAATACAGAAATCACATTCAGAAAATGTGCTGACTCTGACCACAGCATGTCTCTTTTCTGCCTGTATCTCAAAGGATAGTGAAGTCAGAGGCCGCCCTTTATTGCTCATATCATGTTTCCAACAGCTTTATTGACACACATTTACCTACAATAAAATTCATCCATTTTTATGTTACAAGTCAATGATTCTTAATAATCAACTATAACCATATCATGGTTTTAGAACATTTTCATCTCCCAACAATGCTCATTTAGAATAATGAACATCTCCTTCTTGCCCATTTAGAGTTAAACATTTGTTTTACCCTTTGCCCCAGAAAACCCTAATCCACTTCCTGTGTCTATGAATAGAGTGGCCTAATATATAGCCTCCCATATGGATATTTTCACTTTACATTTTTGAAGTTCATCCATGAAGCAGCATATCAATAGTTCATCTTTTTATTGCTGAATAATACTCCGTTGTATAGCTCCTCCACATTTTGTCTACCCATTCAAAAGTTTTTAAACCTTTAGGTTGTTTTCACTTTCTGACTCCAGGAATAATGCTGCTATAAACGTCCACTTGCAGGTCTTTGTGTGGACATATGCTCTCATTTCTCTTGGGTAAATATGTAGAGTTGGATTGTTGGATCATACAGTGGTTTTATGTTTAACTTTTTGAGAAACCGCCAAAATACTTTCCAAAGTGGCTGTACCATTTTACATTCCCATGAGCAGCATATGAGGGCTTGCATTTTCCAGATCTCCAAATAATAGTTGTTATTGTCTGTCTTATTGCAGCCATTCTAGGAGGCGTGAAATGATACCTCATTATGGTTTAGATTTGCATTTCCCTAATAGCTAATGATGTTGAGCAACTCATAACATTTTGAAGTTGCAAGCTTCTCGTTTTACAAATTAAAAAGATAGCTAGAGAAGTGATTTATCTAAAAGATTCAGAAATTAGTGGTAGAAGTAGAATACAAACCTTTTAGCTCCTTTTCTTGTACTTATTTTTTTCTAGGAAGCAAAAACATAACCATAGTATAAAGAAATTTTGGATGCCCTGGGTAGATTACAACCTCCTCTAAGCAGAAATCAAGCAGAACAGTTTTTCTATAATTTTTGTCTTTCTTTCCCCTTGCTATTACAGAATCTATCATATGTTTGGTGCCCCCTGAGTACCCAGATGAGTAGATGAATGAATGAATGAATGAATGCTAATAAATGTTAAAAGCAGAGTCTATATCTGAGAAAAAGCCAACAATGCTGGAAAGAGCTTCCACAAAATATGTATGTGAAATTATGCAATATCCTTTTAATCAACAACAAGTGAAGTGAGTCATTTTTCTTACTTCTAAATTGAATGTGTGCTCACCACCTCCACTTACACTTTCCAAGTGAAATTTCCATCATCTCTTAATCCTATTTTATCCCCAATAGCATCAAAACTGACTTGCCTACCACTAGTGTCTTAGACTCCTGCTCACTAATAAAATAAATACTTGAAGTCATTCTTCCTTTAAAGCTCCCTCTATCCAGCCAATGTTCTTAAGATGAAGTCCAACTTATTTAGCATGACACACAAGGTTCTCTCACATATTAAGTGGGACCTAAGGACATGGAGAGAATGGGTGGTCCAGCACCACCAAGAAAATCTCCACTCTGAGGCAAGCTTTCAATTTAGCCAACAGCATCCTTTAAACTTTCCACTGATGAAATCTTATATTTTCAAGGCTTATTTCAGCCTGGTACAATAAAAGGGTCACATATAATCAATTGTTTCTTGTTTAGGCTGTTGAGGTAGAAAACATGAATACTTTCTAACATCCCATCCCCCAGAACTGGTTATCCTATTGTTTGTCTCCAAAACAACTCTTACTTCTCTTCTTCCCTGCCCTTAGAACATAACCACCACTTTAATGGAAAATAAGGCCTTGATCCCGCTGTACTAGGTTAAATCCAGTCCTTTGAGAGGTAGACAAGCTAAGGCTTAATGCTTTTCTGAGCTCAGAGATGCAGAACCCCTCCTGATGCTTTTGTTCTTAAGCAAGGTAATCCAAACTCTAGGATGACTCACTCACTGTGTTCCCATGCATCTTCACAAATATTAGCACAGATTAATGCATTGCCTCTCACTTGGCATGAGTTTATAATTCGTTAAGAGCAATGGCGAATTAGATTGTGACAGATTTGTCTGTGCAGAAGAACACCATGCTCTCTCCAGCTTCTGGAAAATGTAATGCTGCAGACAGGCCAATGTAAATACCACATAATGTAGCAATATATTTCTGCTTACTCTTAATTTGTCAGATTTATTATAAATTGTGTAAGATGACCACCGAAACCTTTTTGTAACACATTTCATCAACAATTTTAAGGAGTAGCAGGTGCAATTTCATTTTCACCAGAGTCAAGTTTTTTCATGTCTTAAAATGACCTTACAGATTTTGTGAAATATCAAATAACCTAGAAATTTGGTGAAAGTTTTTACCAATACTTCTTGTTATGCAGACCTTATAGAAGTACAATTACATGTGCAAGCGTACTTATGGATCATGTAAATTTGAGATACAGTTTTATATTTTGGTAGATATTCCAGATGGAAAAACGCCTAAAATTCTTTAAATCATTTTTTAAACCGTGGCATAAACAGTTTTTGCTGGCATTCCAAAAACCCACGCATTTTATTAACATATGCCTCCCTGTCATATTTTAACAGTTCCTAATAATAACCAAAACATTTAGCACGTGAATAGCACTGATAAGCCAAGACAAACTATGATGTGCTCAGAAATTATGGAGCAGTGGCAAGAGGACTGAAAACATGCCAGAAGGTATTGTTTCTCGTCTTGGCTGTAGCACTAACCTGACCGTGTGACCTTTGACCTTTGATCTTTCTGGGCCTCTATTCCTTACGTCTCAAATGAGAGGTGTCTGCCCTGAAAGCAGAGCCTAGAAAAAAGGCTCACATGCAAGAAGCTTATTTGAGAAATGATTCCAGGCTCGGCGCCTGGAATGTGGGTCAAGCGGCTAAGGCGCCAACCACATACACCTAAGGTGGCAGGTTCAAATCCCCAGCCCGGGCCCGCCAAACAACAATGATAGCTGCAACCAAAAAATGGCCAGGCATTGTGGCGGGTGCCTGTAGTCCCAGCTACTTGGGAGGCTGAGGCAGGAGACCTGCTTGAGCCCAGGAGTTGGAGGTTGCTGTGAGCTGTGATGCCATGGCACTCTACCCAGGGGGGATAGCTTGAGGTTCCATATCAAAAAAAAAAAAAAAAAAGAGAGAGAGAGAAATGATTCCAGAGGACAGAAGGGAAGGACAAAATGACTGAAACAGGAAAAGAGAAGAAGCCAATGGAAAGTTCCATGTATTATACAGTTGGCTACTGTTTGTGCTATTAGTACTCAGAACCCTTGGGGAACCCCGTGAGATGTGTCTCAGCCGACTCTACCTAGGGGAAAGAAAGGAGAAGCACTTATTATCAGTGCCTCATCAGTCAATCATGGCCCTGAAGGTGCTGAAACCCCAACACTTTCAGTTTGTATTTGTGTGAGTGTGGGGCAAGTGACAACAGAAATGTCAGCAAAACCTTATCTGTTGTGTTGGATATTGCAAAAATTATACACAGACCTTTTATTGCCTCATTACCTCTCATTAGTGTTTTTGTATTTAATGTGTGGCCCAAGACAACTCTTCTTCCAATGTATGGCAGGAAAAAGAAAAAAGGTTGGACACCCTTGGTAGGTCCTTCTCCCAGGCTATTGGCAGTTCTCCCAGCTGTTGGCAGTTCTCCAGGGTTGTGGGAGTAACGTGCTGTTTGACAGTCCCTGCTACAAATTCGTTGGTCTTATTATCCACTCCTGTATGTCTCCTAACAAAGGATTCCAAAATGTAAACCTCAAGACAACCTTCAGGTCCAGATCCAAACTACCAGAGGCAGCTGCTGATTCTCCGTCAGCAAACCATCACTCCATCAACACCAGTCCCCTCTGAGTGCCTAGCTTTGGAGTTACAGCCTTCATCTCCCCACCCACAAGTTCCAGGCACAGCTAACTTCCAAGAACTCTCCTGGAGTTAGCTGTGGACCCAAGGGGCATGAGTTTCAATTTGTACTGATCCAATAGCCACCAGCTATCGAAATGAGACTAGTGAGACTGGAAACTGAAATTTTCATTTTAATCCCTTTAAATTAGAAGTAAAAGGATCAGGAAGTAAAAGGTCTAGGGAGAAAACTGAGACAAAGTGATCTCAGTTGCCCTGCAGGGAGGCACAGCAAGGTACATGACCATTTTCTTCTGGCATTATTCCAACAAACTTGGACTAACATTTCCAGTCCCTAATTTCACTGTCAAGTTTAACAACAAATTTAGTGTTTGTTCATTGCTCTAATTCAAGCTCCACCATTCTTGTGTCAGAAAACAAAAACACACGACAACAATAACAATAATGAATGCAACTCAGCAAGACACCACTGCACATCCACACAAACACACCAAGAGTATGAAACCAACCAACTTCTTTGTCCAGTACGACTAACATAAGTGCATGGTGACAAGTTGTGAGATCTTCATATGTGCAATTTGAATCCAAAAATGACTAACTCCAAAATTATTATTTCAGATGATTCCAGTCACATGTTTTAAGGCAGTCAAAGATCTATTGAAATCAAATAGTTAAAAAAAAAATCAAGTCTTAAAGATTACGTTTGAATAAATGCAAAGCTAGGAGCAGATATTAGTAATAAGAATCCTGAAGTAAGACACAGTCATTGCAGCACACTCCTGACCATAGAGAAAATGATTGAATCTAACATACTGTACAGTGTTCAGATTAGATCAGAATTACTCCCATGGGAACTCTCATAATTGGCTCTTATCACCACGGTAATAAAAAGAAAATAGAGGCTGAGATATTATTCTTTGTTAATCATTATCTATACACACATGTACAAAATGAGTTATTTAAAAATTAAATAATTGTTGTTAATATCTGCTTTCTCCAATCTTTAACAAGGAAAAGAAAACTAATATTATTTTCCCAAGAGCCTAACAGTCCTTACCTCCTCAACTCTAACAGATAATAAAGCATTTGTTTGTATGTCAGACTCTTTCAGGGAATTTGCTACAAAATCTTTGTACCCAGAGGGATCAGCAACAACAAATGCCTATAATGACAAAATGCTTGATTATCTGAAGACTAGCAAAGAAGCCCTTATGACTGGGCAAGACTGAGCAGAAGGGCTTCCTTTCATGTGTTGAGGACACAGAACTTAATTTGCCAGCCTTGCTAAAGGGTCAGGAGCAGAACAGTGTGTATTTTTTCCCAAATCAAAATTAATTTCTTTTTAAGTTACTCTACTTTGGGATAGTTTTGTTGTCTGGAATTTATTTGTTTTTTTTAGCCAATTATTTCCATCTATATTTTGCATATTTAGCATTTGATTTATTTCATGGTATTTTTTTTAATTGAATGTTAACTATGTACATTGATACTCTTCTGGGGTACAGTGTGGGGGGGGTTTCACATGCATTCTTAAATACTTCCATCAAACTGGTCAACACAGCCTTCATGGAATTTATTTTTTGACATGGGGTAGTAATTTAACGTGAGTTACTCAGAGAATACCCGATGTACTACAATTCCATTGCAAAGGAGCTGAGCTAGGCCAAACTACAAAGGGCTGATCTGATTCAAATAATGAAAATATCGATAATTCAGAGTGTATTTAAGATTGATTTTACTTTGGCTAGCTGGCAAACCAGCAACAAGTGAGGCAATGGACAGAAATAAGCATACATGTAAATAGAAACCTCTGCCTGCTGTTTCTCCACTTTTTCACAGTCTCAAGTTTGCTGTTTGATGTAACCACAGAAAGTTTAAAATCTGACAAACCAGAATGAACCCAGAATCCATTAACTCTTGCCATTAGGCAAGAAGTTGGGCAAAGTCACCACAAAAATGCAATTTTTAGTATCACAGTTCCAGAGTTTTACACCGCATTTCTCACTGTCCTGCTGCAAATGGGGGCCTGAGTGAATGGTTTCTTACTAAAAACTGGCCATTCTCAGGAGTAAAATCCATACTGTTAATCACCTAAATTAGTATAAGGTTAGGATAAAAAGAGACTATTATGTACCATAATTCATTTTAAGCTCTCTAAAATCAGGGATTTGCATGAATAACTTCTTAAAATGCCCTATTTTTTTTATCACCAGATGTCCACAGCCTGAAAGGATCAGCAGTTTTATTTGGTATAGCCAATATCATTTTGGAAGTATAATTATTCCTGAAAAATATCTGGCAAGCCTAAATTCAAAGCTAAAACAAATCTAATTTTTTTAAAAATTAAGAGCCAGCTAATTCTTGGGATAGCATTACAGCCATATATATCTCACATAGCAAAACTCTAGCCATGGTAGAAGTCTGGATATATATTCAGAGCCAAAAATAGTTATTTTAGCTCTGCATTTCATCTCTAAAATCCCCTGGCAACACATTGTTTACTGATATCCAACTTTGTCCCATCATTCTTAACAAAACTCACTGGTGTATAGAATAAAGGAGAAAGGGAGCATGGGGAGAATCTTGCAGACTCCACCAAGGTGATAATATTAACCACTTAAGTGAATAAATTATCTATTAAAATGTTCTTACAATGTGCCAGGAAATTTATACACAAAGTCAATTTAATATTTATAGCAAACTTTCTTATGATTTCTCTTTTATAGATGGAGAAACAAAGCCAGAGAAAGCCTCAGTGATATGTGTAAGATCACATAAGTAGCTAACTGTGGAGCCATGATTCAAACCCAGGTTACTTAGCTCCTACGACTATACTTTGAGTCTCTATTCTAGGTCCTTATTAAATTAATTTCTCATGGAATTTGGTGTGGAAAAAGAGAGATTAAACAGAAGGAAAAAATACCATTTTAGATTAAAGGAGACCTAAACTTTGTTATCAAGGCAAAGTAGCTCTTTTTTTATTGCTTTATAAATGCAATCCTTTTCACTTATACTACAGAATGAGAGAATCTACTAGTTCTCACATTTACACATAAAACTCTTCCTAAAAGCATTGTATACAGTTCTTAGAAAAATTTAAATCTTTGAAGAACAAGCATAGTCTATCACTGCTTCAATATATTCATTTATGATCACTCATTCATTATGGGCAATATGTTCATTTACAGAAATTATCTCAAGTCCAAGAGTAGATGCTTACTAACCATCATTTTTCCATAAAACGAAGTACTAACTAACTCTATATTAACTAAGTTATACTGTATTATCTCTTTTACAAATCCAGCAGTTTTCATCTGATTTTTTCCTCCATGGTTTGCTGCTGGTATTTCAAACATATTTTTTAAACTAAAAATAAATAAATAAAATTAAAAATTAAAAGATTCACTTAACTAAATATATTTAAATGAAGTAAAACAATTAGATCTCTTTCCTTTTGCTCATTTGCTTTCATAATTACCAAATTATCAATTGCATCATGAAGATTCCATGTTAAATGCTATTTTAACCCGATGTAGACTCAATTCACTGTTACAGTTTAAGTACCATAGAGCTGGTAGGTATTTGCTGATAGCTGATCCTGTATAGCCCAATATTTGGGGGGCTCAATTACTTAAATAATTTAACCTATTTTGTTAATAGGTAGGATAGTTTATGGATAATTCCTAAGTACAGTTTGAGAAAATAAAAGTTCACAGCAAGTTATATTCTATTAACTTTACCTTATACTCCACATTGCTTCATGTGTCCTTTATGACTTTGTCTCCTGAAAAGAATAAAATTTATTCACAAACATGTTTCATAATGTCTCTCATAGGTTTTCATTATTTAAATGAATACACTGTTAAGTTTTGTCTGCCAAGCACCAACCCTCCTAAATAAGTATTATCTCAATTTTACAGATGAGAAAAACTCAAGGTCAAATATTTGAAGTCATTCACTCAGAGAAACAGATCAAAATAACTAATTTCTGATTTAGACACGTATTAAAACTCCGAGTTAGCAACGTTTTCCATCAGCTGTATTTGACTATTGTTTGGAACTTAAAAAACATATTCCAAATCCAAACATTTTAAGTTAGGGGCTGACACATAAGTGACCAAATTTTAGGTAAATATGTTAAGAAAAATGTTTAAAGTCTAATCCACAAATGTGAAATTAGATGTGCTAAATATTCGCAACTGATATATAGTTTGGAATCAAGGTGGAAAATATAAACCCAGAACAATTTGTCAAATAGATTTTAAGTGAGTATTACAAATAAAATTAGTTTTTCCAGTCTCTATTAGAGCTTTATACAATGGCCACTTTCATCATTTACATCAGTGCATGCAGTGGGGTTCAGTAAAAAAGAAAAGGAGGAAAGGGAAGAAAAGAAGAAAAACATTATGAAAGCAGGTAGCAGTCATAAAGTTAATAAGAGGAGCACTAACCTTCATTTCAAACCAACAAGCATTTACTCTGTGCCTAGTACTATGTTGTAATCTAAAGTCTTACAGTCTGCTTACTTGAGAAAGTCACTTAACTTAAATATTAGTTTTACTATCTGAAAATGGGGATTATAATGGATTAGTGGGAGGATTTAATGAGGCAAAATATAGAAAGCACTGTAAACTTTAAAAATATGCAAACGTACATTGGAAAGATAATGATAAATTGCCTACAACAATATAAGCAAACATGATAATAATGGAAAGGAGATTAGGAGTGGCTTAAAAAAAAGTGTAAATTTTTTACTTTCTTATAATGGAACAGTAAATTAAAAAAAGAGACCCTAAAGAAAGACTTCTATAATAAACGTTAACCCTGCATTCCTCAAACAATTCTTGAATATTTTGATGGGAGATACTTCAGAGACAAAAATTTAAATCCTTACCATCAATGACCTCATAGTTGAATAAGAGACAAACCAGTAAAATGTACAATAGCAGTTGAGGGCAATAAATTGTAAACTACTATGGAGGTATTGATTGTGAGGTCTCCTTCAATTCTAAAATCTTATAATTCCATAAATAAACAGTTTCCATTAGGAACATTATAAAAAGATGAGAACACAGATGATAACTTTATGGGGTATTTTGGGAGCTATGGCTCAATCCTGTAATCCCAAAACCCTGAGAGGCCAAGGCAGGTAGATTGCCTGAGACAAGTTAGAGACCAGCCTGAGCCAGAGCAAGACCTCATCTCTAAAGCTAGCCAGGCATTGTGGCAGGTGCCTGTAATCCCAGCTACTTCTGAGACTGAGGCAAGAGGACCACTTGAGCCCAAGAGTTTGAGGTTGCTGTTAGCTATGATGCCACAGCATCCTACCAAGGGTGACAAAGTAAGACTCTGTCTCAAAAATAAATAAATAAATAAATAAATAAATGGAATATCATTTGGTAGAGGGAAAACATGATGAAAAACCTAAGAAAAAACCTTTGATGTACATATACCACAGTTTATTGATCCATTCGTGGATCGATGGGCACTTGGGCTTCTTCCATGACCTGGCGATTATGAATTGGGCTGCAATAAACATTCTGATACAAATGTCTTTGTTGCAGTAAAGAGATTTTATAGAAAATGTTATTTTTGCATTATAAAGATTTTACTACAAAAATTTAATACTCTAAACAATATTTTGATGATAATTAAAAATATTTTAGGCTGGGCATGGTGGTTCATGCCTGTGATCCCAGGACTCTGAGATGCTAAGGAGGGTGGATTGCTTGAGCTCATGAGTCCAAGACCAGCCTGATCAACAGTGAGACCCCCATCTCTACTAAAAATATAAAAACTAAGGCAAGAGGATAGCTTGAGCCAAGTTGGAGGTTGCTGTGAACTATGACATCTCAGCACTCTAACCAGGGTGACAGCTTGAGACTCTCAAAAAATATATGTTTTAGAGCATGATTACATATTTTTACATTAAAACGATATGATGATTAACCAGTTCCAGGTCCTATGGTATTTTAAATTTTAAAAATTACATTTATTTAAATATACATTCTTTAGTTCAGATTTTTTTCTGGACTTACTTGGTCCAAATTAAAGATGCTTAAAAAGTAATTAATATAGGACATAAAATTAAAAAGGGACTGTAACCAGATAGTCTAATTTAATTTACTCTTTTTTCAGATAGGAATACTTAGAGTTCAGAGAAGTTAAATGACTTTCTCAAGGTCACACAGCCTTGCTCCAAAGGAGAGAAGACAGCTGGGCACACACTGGCTCCTGCCTGTAGTCCTTAAAACTCAGGAGGGTGAAGTGGGAGGATTATTTGAGGCAAGGAGTTTGAGACCAGCCTGGGCAACATAGCAAGACTCTTGTCTCTCAAACATAAGTAAATATGCCTGGCACAGTGGCTCACACCTGTAATCCTAATATTCTGGGAAGCTGAGGCAGGTGGATTGCTTGAGCTCAGGAGTTCAAGAGCAATCTGAGCAAGAGTGAAACCCCATCTCTACTAAAAATAGAAAAAATAAAAAAATACCCTAGCTGGGCACTGTGGCAGGCAACTGTAGACCCAGCTACTCTGGAGGCTTAGACAAGAAGATCTTTTGAGCCCAAGGGTTTGAAATTGCTGTGAGCTATGAGGCCATGGCATTCTACCCCAGTGCGACTGAGACTCTGTGTCAAGCAAACCAAAAAAAAGTAAATAAGATAAAAAGAATAGAAACCTCCACTTGACCCTTGTTTATATGGGGTATTTATGTGCATTACATCCAAACTACTGACTCGATAAAAATATTAATAATGTATTTAGCCAGCCATCATATATTTTCTAGAAAATCTGCTCATGCAAGCCAGGAATATTGTAAAACTCTACCTTACAAAGGACTGATCACAGCATGGGGTTTCTGTTAGAAACAGATTTGAATTGGAAATATGCTCTAGGAAATGACTAAAAACCAATATGATGAATGAAACTGTAAGTGGTAGGAAAAGAACATAAATGTATATGTAATTTTGAAAAGCATTGCTCCATTAGCCTGGGTTTCAGACCCATTTATTCATCTTCGCTCTGGCTCTGTGAAACTGTCACACTAATAGTCATGTCTCAAATCCAATTATTTTAAAAATAGAAAATGACTTCACATTGAATTGCCAGTGGTTTCCTGTTTGAAGAAATAATAAAACAGTCCTACTGCAAATTCAGCTTGTCTCATCCCTGTAATACACGAGGCAACCATTTTAGATGTTTAAAAGGTAATTCAGGACAAAAGCCTATGCACTTTAATGTTACTGAAACATTTGGTTGGCTAACTGCATTTTGTTATTTATTTAAAACTGCATTTTTTCTGTTGTCATAGCATGTGGTTCATCTTGAATCAAATTTTGACCTGCTTTTAAAAATATACATTGAACATAATATACATGCATCTCTACCATGATTCTTTGGCCTATTCAAAAATAACAAGATATTAAAAGCTTAAGTACAATTGAAATGATCTTGTGATAGAATATAATGGGCCATTTATTTAAAATAAAATTATCAAACATCCACTTAGCCTAACCATATCCAGTTGTAGTGATTTATTTATTTGCTTGCTGAAGGTATGTTTGATCTCAGGTACTGTTACTCTAATGCCAAAAGTATGAGGCTTTTATTTACTTCCTTTTAATTTTCCTCTAAACACTGCTCTTTTCATAAGATCTATTATTATTTTTATAAAACCATAGTGTTACATGAAGGCCTTATCTACATGCAGCAACAGTTCCACATTAGTCCTAACTGCTACCTTAAATTTTTAGTCATCTAAATCAACAACAATGTTATTTGCAAGGAAAAGACAAACATCAATTGCTGTCATCACTCTGAGAAGCAGCTGGACCAAGCCCTCAGACAAAGACTTGTAAGGACAAATTTTGTCTCATATTCAAGTTCTTCCATTTGTTGTATTTTGGTGTTTTTTGGGTTTTTTTTTTTTTTTAGAACAATAAACATCTTTACTATAAGAACTAAAATGGAAGGGAGGATTTATTTGCCTTGGGGGCCTTGATTTAATTTTCCAAAGTTGATACCTTGTTGTTACTTGTGATACCTTATGTTACTATCATTTCTTTAAATCAGAGTGAAATGCTCATGATTAAGCAAAAAGAAGTTTTTGTTCTTGAAACAGGGTCTGAACAATTTACTCTTTGTCAAAAATTATTTGCTTGTTTACTGTGTGCTAAGCACTGCACTACCAAGAAATAAGGATAAAGCCTGAAGATGCTGGTATAAGAGGCGAGAGCTATAAGCTGAGACTTCAGTCTTGGATTTTTTTCCCTTAACCTTTTGGAACTCAGATTTGTTTTGTCTGTAATTTGGGAAAAATAGAACGGATTTTATAAGGCTTTCTATGCTATTTTAATGAAATGAAAGTGCCTGCATGGAACGGAAATTCAATTTTAATTTTTATACTTTTTACAAATATTTATGTATTTTTTTGTTTATTTATTTTGAGAATGAGTCTTACTCTGTCCCCCTGGGTGGAGTTCTATGGCATCATAGCTCGCAACAACCTCAAACTCTGAGGCTCAAGCCATCCTCTTGCCTCAGCCCCTCGAGTAGCTGAGACTATAGACTCCTGGCACAACACCTGGCTAGTTTTTCTATTTTTAGTAAAGATAGGTCTCACTCTTGCTCAGGCTGGTCTCAAACTCCTGAGCTCAAGCAATCCACCCACCTTGGCCTCCCAGACTGCTAGGATTGCTAGCAGCCAGGACTGCTAGGAGCCAACAGGCCCAGCCTTACACTTTTTTTTCTTGATAAGTTCATTATCTGGAAGTGTTAGATGCTGGGTAAAGGACTAAAAAAAGAAAAATTATCTTAAAGTCCTATTTTTTCTTAATAAGCAACTGAATGCACTTTATTTCCCAAAGTCGAAAGCCATAAGCGGGTTTTTAAAGTAGGGGAAGAAATAATCTAAGACTGTCTAAGTGAATGTTTTGTTGTTGTTTTCTTGAGACAGAGTCTCACTTTATTGCCCTCAGTAACTAATCATAGCTTACAGCAACCTCAAACTCTTGGGCTCAACTGATTCTCTTGCCTCAGCCTCCCAAGTAGCTGGAACTACAGGCACCCACCAAAACGTCCAGCTATTTTTAGGGGTCTCGTTCTTGCTCAGGCTGGTCTTGAACCTGTGAGCTCAGGCAATCCACCCACATTGGCCTCCCAGAGTGCTAGGATTACAAATGTGAGTCACCGCACTTGGTAAATTGAATGTTTTTAAATCTTCTAATGTGCACATGATTCACCTGGGAGCCCTGGTTTTTTTTTGGGGGGGGGGTTGGTTTTTTTTTTTTTTTTTTTTTGAGACAGGAGCCTCCAGCTGTCCCCCTGGGTAGAGTGTGATGGCATCACAGCTCACAGCAACCTCCAACTCACGGGCTCAAGCAAGTCTCTTGCCTTAGCCTCCCAAGTAGCTGGGACCACAGGCGCCAGCCACAACGCCCAGCTATTTTTTGGTTGTGGCTGTCATTGTTGTTTGGCAGGCCCAGGCTAGATTCGAACCCTCCACCTTGGGTGTATGTGGCTAGCACCTTAGCCACTTGAGCCACAGGTGCTGAGCCAGGAGCCCTGTTAAAATGCAGATTCTGATCCCTGAAGTCTGGCATGGGCTTGGGAGTCTGCATTTCTCTGCAGCTCCCAGATAGTGCCTGTGCTGCTGGTCCAGGGACCACCCTATGAGTAGAAAGAATATAAATTCTTCTGGGTGCTTTTACCTACTGTTGTGACCTTAGACAAGATTCTTACCTCTCTGTGCCTTAATTACACCATCTGTAAAATAGTGATAGTAATGTAAGCCTTTAAGTGAGCTGCTACATGTGGAGCACTTAGAACAGTGCCCGGCATGCATACGCTCCATATATACTGTGAACTCCATAAAGGTGTATTGTCATCTGACGCAGATCAAGGACAATATAGGCTGCTGGCCGTGGGGCCTAGAAGATGAAGTTATTTGGGATAGTAATAATTAACCTGATAAACACTGGTGGTTTGGATTTTCTTGTAAACTTGATCTAAATAACACTAAAGAAAAACAAGTTCCATTAAAAAATATTTTATAGGGTGGTCATGGTGTCTCACGCCTGTAATCCCAGGGAGGCTGAGGAAGGAGGATCCCTTGAGTTCTGGAGTTAGAGACCACTCTGACCAAGAGTGAGACCCCACCTCTACTAAAAATAGAAAAATTAGCTACTGTGGTTGTGGGCACCTGTTTCAGCTACCTGGGAGGCTGAGGCAGGAGGATCACTTGAACCCAGGATTTTGAGGTTGCCGTGATTTAGACTGATGCTGTAACACTCTAGTGTGGGCAACAGAGTGAGACTCTGTCTCAAAAAAGAATAAGGAGGTGGCGCCTGTGGCTCAGAGGGTTAGGGCGGTGGCCCCATATACCAGAGGTGGCAGGTTCATACCCAGCCCCTGGCCAAAAATAATATTAATAATTATAATAAATAAATTAATACACTCTCTTTTAAAAAAAAAAAGAATGAGGAGGAGGAGGAGAGTAGCAGAAGGAGAGCAAATCTGCATTCTGCTTGATCCCTTAAATACAGTGCACCTGGTTCTCCGGCCTTCAGGCGCAGAGTGGAACTACAGCACCAGCTTTCCTGGGTTTGTAGCTTACAGACGGCCGGTGATGAGGCTCCTTAAGCTTGTTACCTGTGAACCAATACATCGTAAATCTCCTTAGAAAGATCTATATACATTCTGTTGGTTCTGATTTTCTAGAGGATGCTGACTCACAGAGATCTCAGTATTACTGGCAGTAGACTGTCACCAAGAGCGAGCAACATTTCGGGGTGCACTGTGTCTTCTTTCTTCTTCAGTAGCCGCCCCTCCCCCAGTTACGCATTTGGGAGTGAGGAGTGTGGTTTGGTCAAGTCGGAAGCTGCTGTTCCAGCTTCTTAGAGTTCTGGGCTCTGCCGCAGGTTCCCACTCCTCCATGCCCAGTGCAGTTTACCTGACGGCGGAGAAGAAAGCCTGGAAATACAGCAGATCTTCCTTTCCTCCCCCAGAAGGGCTCCCGGGGCTGCGGTGGGTCCTCTGCAGAGCTGCAGGCGGGCACCTCCCTGACCTGCTCCAAGACGGAGCAGTTAGACTCCTCAAGATGTTTGTTCAACCCTCACTGCACGGGGGTGATCGCTCTGCTCACTTCTTCCCCTCATGAGATTGCTCTCCTAAAATCCTGTGGTTTCCAGCAATTATCTCTATTATTTTAGAAAGCACCGCCCCAAAATAAATGGTTTGACCAACAAAAGGATTTGAGGGTTTCAGGGCGTAATTCTTAAAGGCTTGGACAATCTTTCATTCACCTCAGACTTTCCCCTGAGGTATATTTTTCTAAAAGGTGCTATCTGTGGTCAAAGAGGGCTTTTAATAGGTGCTGTGAAAGGTTTTACCTTTTCTGAGATAATTGATGACAACTGAGGTTAGCAAGACAGTGAGGCACTTTGTCCCTGATCACTTGCTGTGAATGAGATTGACTGGGATTACACACAGCAGGGGCGCAGGGTAAAGTGCTTCCTAGCCCGAGGTCAGCCTGGTCTCTCCTCTGGCAGGAGAGGAGGGAAGGAAGAGGATAGGAGGTAGACAGCCAGACAGCAGGAGGCCTGTAGTAAAAGGCTCCCCACCCAGAGCACTCTGTGAAGATGCCTCTAGTCTTCCTGACTGTAGATTAGCATAGTCTTCATCAACCAAGATGATGTGAACTAATGAGTTTATCAGTAGAATCCCCAAATCTGCCGTTCTGCTATAAAATACTTTATCATTGTAGCTCCCAGCAGCCTCAGACTCCTGGGCTCAAGAGACCTTCTGCTTCAACCTCCTGAGTAGCTGTGACTACAGGTGCTTACCACCACAGCAGCTAAATTTTTCTATTTTTTTGTAGAGACCAGCTCTCACTCTGCTCCAGCTGGGTCTTAGCTTTTTTTTTTTTTTTTTTTCCGGCTGGGGCTGGGTTTGAACCCACCACCTCCTGCATATGGGTTCGGTGCCCTACTCCTTTGAGCCACAGGCACTGCCTCCAGCTGGGTCTGAAATCTGAGCTCAAGCAATCCACTTGCCTCAGCCTCCCAGAGTGCTAGGAACACAGGTGACGGCCACTGCGCCCTGCCCCGTCTTAGCCCTCATTCCTTTTTTTCTGTTTAAGCCCTCAATGGATTGCATGATGCCCACCCACGTTGCTGACAGGGTCTTCTTTACTCAGTCTACCGAATTCATATGTTCATCTCTTCTAGAAACATCCCACAGACACACCCAGAAATAATTCTTAATAAACTCTCTGGGCATACTTTAGTCCAGAGAAATTGACACATAAAATTAACTATCAGCCAGGTGTGGTAGCTTATGCCTGTAATCCTGGCATTCGGGGAGGGCAAGGCAGGTGGATTGCTCAACCTCAGGAGCTCGAGACCAACCTGAGCAAAAGCAAGATTTTGTCTCTAAAAAAATGTAGCTAGGTGTAGTTGTGGGTGCCTGTAGTCCCAGCTACTCAGGAGACTGATGCAAGAGAATTGCTTGAGCCCAAGAGGTTGAGCTGTGAACTGTGATGCCCTGACACTCTACCTAAGGTGACAAAGTGAGGCTTTGTCTAAAAAAAAAAAAAAACCACCACCATCTCTCTGAAGGGGTCTCTGAGCCAACCACCATCCCAAATCTAGGACCTTGATTCTCCAAATGTAATATGCATAAGAACCACTTATAGAGACACTTCGGAATGCAGAGTCTCAGGCCCTATGTCCCAAACCCTGAGGTAGTTTTTCGGGGGCCCTGGGACCTGCAGCACAGCAGGAGATGAGAGACAGGCAGTCTGTGACCCTCTGTGGCAAGCATAGTGGACCAGGAGCAACAGGAACTGTACAAATTCTGTGCCTTGAAGTCCACATGTGCTCCTTTAGGGTCTGACTTGTCCTAGACAGAAGATCAAATGGCTTTACTTGCATCCATTGACTCTTTTTTTTTTTTTTTTTTTTTTGAGACAGAGCCTCAAGCTATCCCCCTGGGTAGAGTGCTGTGGCATTACAGCTCACAGCAACCTCCAACTCCTGGGCTCAAGCGAGTCTCCTGCCTCAGCCTCCCAAGTAGCTGGGACTA
>CAUYTI010008690.1:0-16962 GCA_963575145.1 Galago senegalensis | reverse complement strand
GGACTATACCTAGCAAATGCAAGCAGTGTGACCTGGTTCTTTTTTTTTTTTTTTTTTTTTGAGATAGAGCCTCAAGCTGTCACCCTGGGTAGAGTGCCATGGCATTACAGCTCACAGCAACCTCCAACTCCTGGGCTCAAGCAAGTCTCCTGCCTCAGCCTCCCAAGTAGCTGGGACCACAGGCACCCGCCACAACGCCTGGCTATTTTTTGGTTGCAGCCATCATTGTTGTTTGGCGGGTCTGGGCTGGGGATTCGAACCCGCCACCTTAGGTGTATGTGGCTGGCACCTTAGCCGGTTGAGCTATAGGCGCCGAGCCTGTGACCTGGTTCTTTATACTGTCATTGAATCCTCAACAATTAAAAAAAAAAAAAAACCCAGCCAGGTGTTGTGGCAGGTGCCCATAGTTCCAGCTACTTAGGAGGCGGAGGCAGGAAGCTCGCCTAAACCCAGGAGTTTGAGGTTGCCGTGAGCTAGGCTGATGCCATGGCACTCTAACCTGGGCAGCACAGTGAGACTCTGTCTCAAAAAAAAGATGAAATTGAGTCAATTATATTCATTCTTTTCTTCCCCCTTTATGGCCCCACCCTGCAAATTCTAATGGAATTTAGTTGTTTTTAATTTCCTCAGATGTTTTTATTTT
The DNA here is from genome assembly GCA_963575145.1 of Galago senegalensis. NCBI lineage: Eukaryota > Metazoa > Chordata > Mammalia > Primates > Galagidae > Galago > Galago senegalensis. The sequence goes on along the minus strand of CAUYTI010008690.1, from coordinate 16,319 downwards.
AACACCCAAGCAGTAAACTTCCACACCCATGTGGGAACATATCTGAGGTTTGTGATGCAGAAGAATAGAAAAACTGGATGAGAGAGAATTTGAAAAGATTCCTAAACAATGACGCAAACTCTGAGGACCAATGATTTAGACCACATGTGCCGAATATCCACCAATCACTGGCCAAATATGTGAACTCAGGCTGTCCTGTCCGCCTTCCCACCAATTCTCACCTGATTATTGCAGAGGACTCCCACTTCCTCATTTCTGACCCAAACCCTGCCCTGGAGAGTCCACCTACATGCCCCATAGACACTTCAAACTCACTATATTTATGATCAATTTTTTTTCTTCCCTCACCCTCATCAGAACAAGCAAACCATAGCCTCTCTTGAATTTTCCATCATTAGTTGTCTGAGCCAAGATCCTGGGAGACAGGATCATTAATGATACTATGCTGAGCCAAGCCTGATGTTAAAGGAAAATCAGGAGTACAGATCCTGTCTTTATTTAAAATTCTGATATCCTGTTCATCATGGATGTTTTTGCATTCATCTAGGTTTTTTTTAAATATTGCATTAAGGTCAGGCAGTGACTCACGCCTATAATCCTAGCACTCTGGGAGGCCAAGGCCGGAGGATCACCTGTACTCAGAAGTTTGAGACCAACCTGAGCAAAAGAGTCCAGCTCTATAAAACATAGAAAAATTAACTGGGTGAGCTGGTACACACCTATAGTCTCAGTTACTCAGGAGGCTGAGACAGAAGGATTACTTAAGACCAGGAGACTGAGGTTGCAGTGAGCTATGATGACACTACTGCACTCTAGTCTTGGTGATAGAACAAGACCCTGTCTCAAAAATGAAAACAAAACAAACAAACAAAAAAGCAAAATCAAAAACAGGCTCAGTGCCTGTAGCTCAGTTGTTAGGGCACCAGCCACATACACTGAAGCTGGGAGGTTAGAGCCCAGCCTGGGCTTGCTAAACAACAGTGACAACTGCAACCAAAAAAAAAAAAAAAAATAGGTGGGCGTTGTGGTGGGTGCCTGAGGCTGAGGCAAGAGAATCACTTAAGCCCAAGAGCTTGAGGTTACTGTGAGCTGTGACTCCATGGCACTTTACCAAGGGCGACATAGTGGGACTCTGTCTCAGAAAACAAACAAACAAACAAAAGGGCAGTGCCAGTAGCTCAGTGGGTAGGGCACTGGCCACTGGCCACATGCACCAAAGCTGGTGGGTTGGAACGTGGCCTGGGCCAGCTAAACAACAATGGCAACTGCAACAAAAAAAATAGCAGGTGCTGTGGCGGCACCTGTGGTCCCAGCTACTTGGAAGGTGGAAGCAGGAGAATCGCTTAAAGACCAAGAGTTTAAGGTTGCTGTGAGCTGTGAGCTGTGATGCCATGGCACTCTACCCAGGGTGACAGCTTGAGACTCTGTCTCAAAAAGAAACAAACAGAAAACAAAAATTTAAACCAAAGTATTGCATTAAAATGCTATTTATTACGTACACTTGTTAGATGTATAAAATATTTATTAAATAAATTTATCTTGATTGCTCAGGTTTTTATTGTTTTTTTCTTTTTTAAGTTCCCTTAAATTCTGTGTCTCAGGCAAATAAATATCACTTGCTTCATCCTAATCTCAGCCCTGTACCACTCAGTAAGCATTTGATAACAGAACCCTATCAAGATAAGGAGGTGACATGCATTTATAATCCCAGCTACTCAGAAGGCTCAGGTGGGAGAATCTCCTAAGCCCAGGAGTTGGAGGCTACAGTGAGCTATGATTGGGCAAAACAGTTAAGACTCCATCTTTAAAAAAAAAAATAGGACTAATAATAATAAAACAAGGAGGCAATTTAGTATGGTGTTGTCATCAAGCTCAGGCTCCCTCCTCCAGTGCTATCTCCACAACATGACTGCGCTTGGAGCAGAAATCATCCTAACTGGAGTGTCAAAGATACTAGAACCACCCAAACTCCACATGTTTAGGTCTCCCAGCTTCTTGGCAAATCCTAGAGAGGAAAAGGGCCTGACTGCAGAGCACAGGCAGGCAAACAGACAGATACTAACATCTTTCTGGAGGCCCAGGGCCTGCATTCAATGTCCTCACTCTTTCCATGAAATAAAGCTGCTAAATGTCCGAGGCATGTAAAGCATTGAAATTAATATCTCAGGCTGCTCCCTGCCAGAGGCCAGGACCACATAACTGAGAAAAAGACCTTGAGCTATTAAGCACTGTAACCTAGACACACTGGGCTGTATTTTTAGCCTCTTGTGCACTGTTTCCATCACCTGTGCTGGGGGCCTTCAGCCGGAAAAGAGAAGGTAGAGTGAGGAAGGAGGGAGGAACCCTTCTCTCAACAGCCAGTGAGGTCAAGAGCTTGCACATTATTTCTGAGTTCTGTTGTACACAGGCCACTTTCTTTTTTTTTCTTTTCTTTTCTTTTTAGAGACAGAGTCTTAGTTTATTGCCCTTGGTAGAGTGTCATGCATCATAGCTCAAAGCAACCTCCAAATCCCGGGCTTAGGCAATTCTCTTGCCTCAGCCTCCTACAGGAGGAGGAGACTACAGACACCCGCCTGAATGTCAGGCTATTTTTTGTTGCAGTTTGGCTGGGGCCGGGTTCGAACCTGCCACCCTCTGTATATGGGCCTGGTGCCCTACTACTGAGCCTCAGGCGCTGCCTTTCTTTTCTTTTTCTTTTTTTTTTTTTTTTAAGACATAGTCACCTTGAGTAGAAAGCCATTGGGTCATAGCTCACAGCAACCTCAAACTCTGGGGCTCAAGCAATCCTTTTGCCTCAACCTCCCAGGCAACTGAGAGTATAGGTGCCCAGCAAATTATTTTTGCTTTTAGTAGATACAGGGTCTTGCTCTTGCTCAGGCTGGTCTCGAACTCCTGAACTCAAGCAATCCACCCACTTTGGCCTCCCAGAGTACCAGGATTACAGGCATGTTTCATGGGTATATGACCTGTGTATGGACATATGTCCCCATGTTTGGAAGGTCTCCCCACTTGCTTTATGCTCTCTTATCACCATCTTGAAATTCTTAGAAATGAAAATGTGGGTTCTTTGTCCAAAATTAGGGGGCAAGAAAGAACAAAGCTACTATCACAAGGAATGGAAGCCTACACTTGCACAAATAAACTTTTCAATCCTCAAGTATGCCCTTTCTATTTCCTGCTCTGAAACTGAAATGAGATGCAGAAAAATTCTTATAAACTGTAGAGAACTGTGTCTCGCTTTGCTAAAGTCTTTCCCCAGCATCTTGCTTAAAATAGTCCACAGATCATTCTGTTAACATCTTTTTTTTTTCCTTTTTGTCTTTGTAGTACTTTTGGTTTCTGAGATTTGCATTTTTTTCAAGTTGGTTAACTAGAATGTAAGCTCCAGGAGGAAGGTTTGGTCTTGGGGTGGCTGTGTCTTCAGCACTTGGCATGTTTCTCCCCAGTATCTCTTCAGGGAAGCAGGTTTTCTCTTATTTAGTGTTCCCTCTGTGCTGATAGTTTCACCTGCTCATCTGCTCATCAGGTGCTACAGACAGAGAGGGTGCAAAAGCCGAGGATGAAGGCTTCTCAGATTCTGCTATAGAGTTGCAGAAGGACCTCAAATTGTGGAAGAGAGTCACCAGGTGGAATGTGAAGGGTGTATCCCTAGGGACCAGGCATGGCTGGGAAGGGGTTGTCCATACACTACAATAAGGAGCCCAGAGGATTTGACCAACAAGATTCTTCTTGCCACAGTTCGGGGTCGTGTGGATGAAGAGGGACAGAGACTGAGGCTTCGTGGGAGGTAGCTGTATCCTTGGGGCTGGGCTCTGGGAGCAGCCCTAGATGGGGAATGGCGTTTGGGGGAATGTAGGCTCTGGGAGTGGGCGAGGGGGCGGCTTCCAGGTGGTGAGGAGCTGTAGGGACCGGTATACCCAGGGCAGGCCTGGGAGCCTGTGGGGCCGGTACCGCCCAGCCCTGCTTTGGGTGCGGCGAGTCGGCTCACGAGGGCAGATGTTCCCGCCGCCGCCGCGCAGGGCGCAGGTCCGCACTTGCAATCCCAGACCAGGGACTTGAAAGCTCCCGGCGCGCGGCCCGGACCTGCCCTGCCTGGCGTCACTGCTGCGCTTTAGGCGGGAGCATAGGAAAATCCCCTCCGCCTGGGGGATCGCGGAGGAGGAGAGAGGCCCACCACCAGCCCCGGGTGCGGCTGGGGAATACTTTGGAGGGGGCAAAGGGCCAACCACGCGGGAGCCGAGAGTTTAAGCAAGCCATGTTCTCTCTGATCCCCAACATTCCAATAAGATAGTAGTGCATAAGTCCTTTTCTGAATTTCTCATGGGACGCTTTACTTGTTTCTATCTCCTCTACTCCTGCGAAGGCCTTTTATTATCCTTTTCTGCAGATAGCTGAGGCTCAGATCAATCAGGAAACTTGCCCTAGTTGACACAAGACGTGCGACAGGATTCGGAACCCAGAACTCAGTATGCTTTCTCCTTTGTGGCAGCAGGACTTAGAGTGAGAAAAGAACTCAAAATTTGCTGAGTTCCTAGAGTACGTGCTTTGTAAAAGTTTTTATGCATTATTTTATTTAGTATAACAGCTTTGGGGAGCAATTGCTATCATCGCCCCTATTTAACAGATGAGGAAATGGAGGTAAAAGCTATTTTTCCTTTAAATCTACCCAAGGTGACCAAGGGATATGATTCAGGACAGGCTGACTCCAAAGCACCTCTTTTGTAACCACTATGATAAGCCAAGCAGGGAAAAAGGGTTTGCAAACTGCTGTTCTGATTATTACCGCTCTGGTTGAGTCCGCGCGTGGGTCACGACCCGAGTGAGGGTAGAGCTGGGGTCACAGGGTGCCCCGCCCTCTTCACCTGGGCCCAACCTCCGCGACGGTACTTGGAGGCGGGGCCCTAGACCCCGCCCCTTACCTGCTGACCCCTCCCCTGGGTCACACAACCGAGGCTTCCTGCAGGGCGGGCCCAGGTGAAGCGGGGGAGGTGGGCGGGGCCTGGTGCGTGAGTGGCAGGCGCGGCGCGCGCGGGGCGGGGCGTGCGTGAGCAGGCGGCTCCGCCCCTCGGGCCTCACTGAGAATCCTGGCAGGCCCCAGGCTGCCGGGGCGGTGGCGGCGATGGGGAGGGCGGGGCGGGGCGGGGCGGCCGGGCGGCCGGGGCGGGGCCACAGTCGGGCCCCGCGTCCCGCTCCCATGGCCGCCCCCAGCTCCCCGCGCTGCCCCCTCTCCCCCGGGCCGCGCCCCGGGGCCCCGCACTGACGGCCCATGGCGCCGCCCGCCGCCCGTCTAGCTCTGCTGTCCGCCGCCGCGCTCACGCTGGCGGCCCGGCCCGCGCCCAGCCCCGGCCTCGGCCCTGGACCCGGTGAGTGACGACCCCCTGGGCGCTTGCTCTGTGCGAAGCCCGCCCGAGGGGCCACACGGGCTGGCCAGGCTGGGACCCAGTCCCTCTCTCGCCCCCCAGTACCTTCTGGTACCCCTTCCCCAGGCCCCTCAGCGATGCCCTTCAGGCCGGGACTCCCCTCAGGTACCTCAGCGACGCCCCCAGGCCCGGCTGCTGTCCCCCAGCTCAGGACCTGGTGCTCCTCAGCGACGCCCCTCAGGCTGGGACGCTCTGTCCGCCTCAAAACCTCCCGGGAACCCCTTCTCCAACCCCCTGGGCTACGCTCCCCGGGACGCTTCCTCTGTCTCGGAACTCGGGACCCGCCGCGGGCTGGGATGCCCCTTGCTCCCCGGTAGCTCCTGGGATCCTGTCCCCAAGTCTCCAGGCCTCTCAGAGACTGCCCGGGCCAGGACCCCCCCCCCTCTTGCTCCTCAGTAAGTAGATCCTGGGATCCCGTCCCAAAGTCCCTCAGCTAGTCTCCCCGACCCGGACGTCCCCTGCTCCCCAGTAGCTCCTGGGAGCTTGTCCCCAAGTTTCTCAGCGACGCACCTGGGACCAGAACGGCTCCCTAGCTTAAAGACGTTGCACCCTTTCCCAAGACCTTCTATGACACCCCTTCCCTGGGCCAGGATCCCTTCCCTGAACCTCACTACAACGCCCAGGCGTCCCTTAGCCCTACCCTCCCGCCTGCACTGGAGGACCTCGACGCCTCCGGCGGGAGCAAGCACTGAGGCAGGACAAGCGGGGCGCTCAGCCCTTCTGCTTGAGTCTCGGCTGCGCCCACTTGGCGGCACATTGACTTTTGAGAGGAGCCGGATTGACTTGCCTGACCTGCTACAAGCAGGTCGGGGTCCTGGGACGACCTGCTGTATCCTCCCAGGACGCCCAGTCCCCTACCTACACGGCTGCTTTGAACTTCCCTGGGACTCAAGTGGTAGCCCAGCAAGGGAAGAAGAAGAAAGGCAGAAGTGATGGGGAGACTTTCCCCCTACAGAGCTTAGGGTGCTAGGCCGTGCCCCACCCTGGGTGACCCCACTTTAAACCTGGGAAAGGTCACATGCTTCCCAGGCCAAGGCCGGGTCTTCCCCAGTTGGAGCTCTGGACGAGGATGGAAGTTTGGAATTAGATTAGCTTCCATGCACACCCTTCCTTGTAGCAGAATCCTTTCCAAGTTGAAGAGCGGGCAAGAGGGCGTTGCCTGGCCAGTTATGTTAGTCTGCAGGTTGTTTGGGCGTTTAGCATCCGACCTTTGTGAAAGGGAAGGGAAGAGTTCATTATCGCCCCAGTAGGAAAACCAGCCTCTAGATTCTCCACCCAAAGTCACAGACTGTGATGTTGGAAAGACAGAATTCTGCTGGTGACAGAAAACTCAGCGTTGCTTTGTTTACTTCCCAGCTTGGATTAGTGAAAAAGCTAGAACTTTGTGTTGTCACTTGACTGTGTGACTTTTGGGCCATTCCCTTCAGCTGCTAGCCTCAGTTTCCTCATCTGCAAAGGGAGGGCAATATAACTCCCTTGCAGGGTGTGGTGAAGATTAAGTGATATACTGTAGGTAACACACTCACATATAGAAGGCAGTCAATAAACATATTTTAATAATACTTTTTATAGGGCTTCACAGTTCATCAAGTGCTAGACACCTCATTTACCCTGGGAATGCTATAAGCTTTCTGTCTGATTAATCTCTGTAAAAGGCAAAACTTGGCTTTAGGCCAGTAGAATGGAGGTCTCCTAGTGCTGTAAAACTGAGACTAAGTGGTTTCTAAGTGATGGCCACCTTCTATGGGACTTCTACAATTTGATCACTTCTGCTTTGGTGAGGAATAAGGGAGGGACATTCCGAGAGCCAGGATATGTCAACATAACTGTAACCTAGTAACCCCTGGTCTCCACTTTGCCATTTGTGTGGTCAGGATTTAATGTCCTCTCCAAAGAGAGGTATGGGTGGATATAATCTGGTTCCTTTTCTGGAAAAGGCAGAATAGTAGCCCTGAAAAGTGTCAAGTGAGCCAGCTTTGTGCTTATGCTTTTTGGAAGGTGACAATCCTCTCCTACATACCTTTGTTTTCTTAGAGTCATATGCAGATAGTTTAAACCCCAGATCTTAGTACATTTTTATTTAGGAGTCTGGGGTAGGGGCAAATAACCATTGTGAAATGATTTGTGATAATTGGCCCAAGTTCCCAATTCAGTGAGCCTTGCCAGTTTGGTTTGCTACTATCTTTTTTTTTTTTTTTTTTTGAGACAGAGTCTCACTCTGTCACCCTGCGTAGAGTGCCGTGGCCTCAGTTCACAGCAACCTCAAACTCTTGGGCTCAAGAGATTTCCCTGTCTCAGCCTCCCAAGTAGCTGGGATTACAGGTACCCACCACAACACCCAGCTAGTTTTTCTATTTTTTTAAGTAGAGATGGGGTCTCACTGTTGCTCAGGCTGGTGTCAAACTCCTGAGCTCAGGTGATCATACGACTCAGCCTCCCAGAGTGTAGGATTACAGGCGTGAGCCACCATGCCTGGCTGGTTTGCTACTATCTTGGTACATGGATGCTTTTGTAACTTTTCCTCTCTAGAAGCAGTTTTAGAGAACCATATGGTCTTTAGTGTCAGATCCTATCTAGAGCCTACCCACTAGTTTTAAAATCCCCTCCCCCTCCAAAAAAAATATACTTTGAGGATTTTATATTTTTTGATACTGTAATTTTCTCTAAAATTTTGTGGATGGAAAAAATTATTTCAATACTTATATTCTGCACAATTTTGTAATATTTAAATTACTGGTGGTTTGCATTTTTGAATGCTGACTTTATAAAAACAGTTAGCTCATTCCCCATCAATGTTACTTCTAATTACAGTGTGTAGCCAACCCCAAATGGTCTCCCTTTTCCTCATTTTTCCTTTAAGCTTCTTTTCTTTCCTTCACAACCGATAGGAAAGACGATAGAGGTTAATGGTGGAATGTGGACTTTCCTCTCAAGGAGGAAGGCATCCAGGGCCATGGGGTTGGTGGGTTCTCTGTAGTGGGCTCCTATTTGGCATTCGTGGACCTGGGGGAAGAGACAAGAGATAGGAACAGAAGAGAAAGCTCGGTGGACTTGGCTACTTGGGTTTTCCATCTAAGCCCCCCTACATTTGGGGGCTACTAGGTGTGGATCAACAGAGCTTCTCCACTCAGGTTATGTTTGCTGTTAATAATCTTTTTTGTTTGTTTGTTTGTTTGTTTGAGACAGAGTCTAACTGTGTCACCCTCGGTAGAGTGCATCACAGTTCACAACAACCTCAAACTCTTGGGCTTAAGCAGTTCTCTTGCCTCAGCCTCCCAAGTAGCTGGGACTACAGGTGCCTACCACAATGCCCGGCTATTATTTTTGTTGTAGTTGCCATTGTTGTTTGTTGTTTAGCAGCCTCAGGCCAGGTTTGAATCACCAGCCCCAGTGTTTGTGGCCAGCACCCTAACCACTGAGCTATGGTGCCAAGCCTTGCTGTTAATAACCTTATATAAGTTTATAAATTGCTGGGCTCAGTGGCTCATGTTTGTAATCTTAGCACTTTGGGAGGCCAAGGCAGGTGGATCACCTGAGCTTAGGAGTTCAAGACCAGCCTGAACAAGAGTGAGACCCCCGCCTCTAAAAAAAAAACTCCAGCATTATGGCAGGTGTATACAGTCCCAGCTACTGGTGAGGCTGAGGCAAGAGGATCACTTGAGCCCAAGAGTTTGAGGTTGCTATGATAAAGTGAGACTGTCTCAAAAAAAAATTAATATATAGGTAGATAGATATGTGTATATATATGTTTATAAATTAATGCTCATTCTCCTCTAACTCCTCATCTGGATATGGCACTAACCAAAATAATATGTCTTGCCATAAAACCTATGAGTTTAGTTAACAGCAAGAGCTTCATAGCCTCTACAGCAGCAGTTCTCAACCTATGGGTCAGGACCCCTTTGTAACAATGAAAATATATCCTGCATATCAGATATTTATTTTACGATTCATAATAGTAGCAAAATTACAGTTATGAAGTAGCAACGAAAATAATTTTATGGGAGTCACCACAACATGAGGTATTAAAGGGTTGTGGCATTAGGAAGGTTGAGAACCACTGTTCTATAGAGTCTTGCCCCTCTTAGGTACTTCATTAATAGTAATACGCTTGCCTGTAAGCAACATGGGGGCTGAAGCAGTGAAGGGATTAAAGCATGCATAACAGTTACTTATGTGCTTGAGTATTTTAAGAAGCACTATTTTGACTTGATATCAAAGAACTCTGACCCTTTTGTGAAATTTTGTTTTGGCCTTGACATAATTTATAACTTTTTTTTTTTTTGCAGTTTTTGGCCAGGGCCGGGTTTGAACCTGCCACCTCTGGCATATGGGGCCGGTGCCCTACTCCTTGAGCCACAGGTGCCACCCATGGCCTTGACATAATTTAAATCTTTGAGGTATGCAGTGAACCTTTTTATAAGATCTTAAAGCAAAGAGGCCTTCCATTTAGGCTCACTGACAACAAACAGCAAGTTCATGTACTCAATATAGATATTGATACACTCATGGATTAGCATAGTTGTATCAAAAGTAATAAATCTCTCTCTCTCTCCCCATCTCCCCCCTTGCTCTTCTCTGCTCTCCCTCTCTCTCTTCTCTTCTCCACTCTCTCCTCATCTCTCTCCTCTCTTCTCTCTCTTGTCTTCTCTTTTCTCTCCTCCTTGGTGCTGCTCTGCAGCCTCCCTCTCCCACCAATAAAGACCTTTCATACAAAAACAAACAACAAAAAAAAAGTAATAAATGACTAAGAGTAAAACATATTGATTTAAATAGCTTCACTAAATATAGGTTAAGGATTTAGAGGTAATATACCACCTCTAGTTTAGAATTTTTGAGGCTAGAATGCTATCTAGCCTATCTGAGATTCTAGGTCAGGTGTGGGGTCACATTTTTTTGTAAAGGGCAAGACAGTAAATAACTTAGGTTTTATGGGCTATATACTGTTCTGTTGCAATTACTCAACTTTCTGGGGCAAAAATAGCCATAGACAAAACATAAATGAATAGGCAACACTGTGTTCCAGTAAAAGTTTATGGTAACTTTGATGTCGTAAAATATTTTCCTTTTTATTTTTTAAAAAATTTAAAACTGAGTCTTAGCTTATGGGCCATACGAAAATAGGCAGTAGGCCTGATTTTTCCAGGTCCCTCTCTAGGTTCATGTCTTGATTTTTTTTCAATCTTGTTTTAGTCTAGAAAAAGTGACAAGGTGGCTTGATTTTGGTGAATGAATGAACATTTTACCACTTACTATTAACTAACTTTGAAACATATAGGAGAAAAGGTTAAAATGATATGTTTTATGTTATGTTTTGCCATAGTTTAAAAAAAAAGACACATATGAGGGAAAGTTTATGCACATACATTTAGATCTTTAAAAAGACTCTTAAAAGAATGCTTCAGGGAGAAATTCAGTGTGGTTCAGTGTATGCTACGTAAAGAAAATAGTGTCTGGCCCGGAACTGGCCTATGGTTTTGTTCAATTATGCCTGCAGATGTTGCTTGGAACAAACCGTTGAGAGATCTGTTTCTCAGAGGAAAGCCCAGGCAGCAGGTGGCACCAGCCCTGAGACAGAAAAACAGCCAGGAGAAAAATAAATAAATAAATTTGTGTCACCTTTCTAAGCAGTTAAATTTTATTTCCATGGTTCTATTGACATATTTCAAGTAGTTTTTAAAAAAAAAAAATAATGTGCTTGGCATGGCTGATTATTTAGTTTTAATTAAAACATTTCTGAAAAAAACAAAATGAAACGTTCAAACATACCAAGTTGATTGTGTTTGTACTGTAGAACAGTTAATGCAAAACACTTGAGCGAGGCCGGAAGTTTGGATCTGTAATTTTTGCCTGAGCCTCTGCCTCCTGAATAAGGACAACAGAGGAGGAAGTAAATGTGCCCCTTAGAGCATTACCAGTATGGGTCTCAAAGTGAGATCAAGCCCCCTGATGCCACTTGGCAGGTTATTTTCTGGCTGGCTGTGCTGCCTTTGCATAGATGAGAATGATGACTGACATTCCTTCCATATACAATTTGGCCTTGAGAACCTGAATGTATTAGTCGAGGGGGAACAATCAGAGGTCACACAATTTTTCCTTATCCTGTCTTTAATGTCTTCCTCCCAAAATGGCAGTACCCCCACACACACATACCCCCACCTCAACTTCTGACACATTCTCTGGATTCAGACTGAAGAGGGAAAGGAAAGAGGGCATTGTGGAAATGTCAAATGGGTGTCCACACATCTCACTAATAACCACTTGACAGAAATGTTCTTCCTCCTCTGAAGAACTCCCTCCACCCTTAAAATGTTCTCTTTCTAGGTAAACAAGCCTGGACTTGTTCCAAAGAAGAGGAATGAAGTTAGGTGCTAGGGAACACCTACACAGAAGATTTTAGGCCACTTCACATGCAAAGTTTCCACTCTTATTCCTAAGTTATATGTGTACAACAGGACTCTTTGGGGCTGCCTCTCTGCTGAGCCCAACTTCTAGTTTCCCTTGCCACAGATTTAATCCCTGGCAAGTAGCCAAACCATTAAACTTTTATTGTTTAGTTTGCCACAAAGGCGGGGCCCTGCTTCTAGTGGGCTGAGGAGGCTGCAACCGCTTCCAAACCCGAGTGTCACACCACATTAGCAACTGCAGTCTTTGAGGGCTGGATTTCTTTCAATTTGGTTACATTCTTGGTTAGGACCAGAACAATATACTCACACTCAAAGTTTGAAAGCTAGGAAATAGTAAAAACAGTATAGGCAACTTTTAAAGATGATCCATGGTGGTTGTAGCTATCAGCGTGTATAATTGCACGATTTCTTTCTTCCAAGCAAATACATTAGATGGCCACAGAGCATATGCCTTGGTGGCTTAAAGCTGGATAAAAACATGCAACTGAGTGGTTCTCTTCTAGGATAGTAGGGATTTGAACCAATCCCATCACAGTATGTAAATTACTTGCTGCTGTTCAATCTATAAAAATTCATCTTCAAAGAAAATTATTGGGCTGGTAAAAATATTTTTAATAATGACCACAGAAGCCATATTTGTTTTTCTTTGATGTTCTTCCGAAGACTCTTCTGGTTCTAATCAGATTGTTCCCACATAAAATACAGTGGAAATCTACAATAATAAAATCCCTATTCCTATGTCTATGGGGAAATAAACAGGATGGGGACTGTCCTTTTAAGGGGCTTTCCCCTTCCCTTTCCCCAGACTCAAAGCCTCTATTACTGGTGGGTGTTTTGGCATCAGTTAAGGGCCTTCAATCTTTCCCTCCCTCCATGTTTTGCTCTTTCATTAAAGTGTTTCTGTTGTCTAATTATATCCTTTCAATCAAATTAGAGACTACAGCATCTGGTGAGGGCCGTAACTGCTGCCATCTGCACCTCATATATACAGGCCTTTTCAGCTGAGAATCACTGAACTTCCAAACGGCAGGAAGAGATTTGGAAAAAGTTTAGTTGGAGGGGAGGTTAACTTAAAAGAAACATCTTCAAAGGGTGGGTACAATGCCGTGATTGCTGTGATGTGTACATGGCCATGCGGAGCTTCATTGGCTTGGCTTACCAAAGATTCTTCTCTAGTCCTTCTGGCACATGAAGGGTGTCTGATTGTCTCAGCTGAAATGACTAGGTTTTCTCCTGCCTGTTATGAGCTTGGAGGTCCCTGGGCTGAGCTGAGAATGTCTCCCTTGTGAACAATCTTTTGTTATGTGACTGTTGGTTAATGGATGTGACACTTTCTGTTTATTTGAATATTTTTTCTATCCCAATGATTTCAACTGGAGGAGATTTTGCCTCCAGAGAGACATTTTATAATACTTAGAGACATTTTTGGCTGTCACAATGGAGGGAAATGTTACTAACATCTAACAGGTAGGGAGTTCAGGGATAATGCTAAACATCCTCAATGTATAAGATAGTCCCCACACCAAAGAATTATTGGCCCAGAGTGTCAGTAGTAATGAGGTTGAGAAACCCTGTGCTATCTGTATTCTTTGGTCCCTCCTTTACCTGTGGCCCAGGAGCAGGCAACTCTGATCAATATCTATTTTCACTCTTTTTTTTTTTTTTGAGACAGAGCCTCAATCTGTCCCCTGGGTAGAGTGGTGTGGCATCACAGCTCACAGCAACCTCCAAGTCCTGGGCTCAAGCGAGTCTCCTGCCTCAGCCTCCCAAGTAGCTGGGACTACAGGTGCCCGCCACAATGCCTGGCTACATATTTTTTGGTTTCAGCCATCATTACTATTTGGCGGGCCCAGGCTGGATTCAAACCTACCACCTTAGGTGTATATGGCTGGCACCTTAGCCACTTGAGCCACAGGCGCCAAGCCTATTTTCACTCTTAAAAAGGTAGATTGTCATTATCCACATCTAAGCTCTTGAAGCATTGTTGTGGACAGGGTTTCAGAAGGCTTAATGCAGTAAGGGATCTGTGATTTACTGTGTCTTTCTGTTCGCTCTAAAGTAAAATTTCCAGGTTAAATACAGGATGCCCAATTAAATCTGAATTTCAGATAAACACCAAATAACTTTTTAGTGTAAGTCTTGCAATATTTAGAAATATTTATCCTTAAAAATTATTTTTTGGCTCGGCACCTGTAACTCAAATGGCTAAGGTGCCAGCCACACACACCAGAGCTGGTGGGTTCAAATCCAGCCCAGGCCTGCCAAACAACAATGACAACTATAACCAAAAAATAGCCAGGCATTGTGGTGGGTGCCTGTAGTCCCAGCTACTTGGAAGGCTGAGGCAAGAGGATTGCTTAAGCCCAAGAGTTTGAAGTTGCTGTGAGCAATGACATCACGGTACTCTACCCAGGGCGACAGCTTGAGACTCTCTCCAAAAAAAAAAAATTATTTTGTGTCGCCAGGCATAGTGGCTCACTCCTGTAATCCCAGCACTGTGGGAGGCTGAGGAGGAGAATTGCTTGAGCTCAGGAGTTTGAGACTTGCCTGACCAAGAGTGAGATCCTGACTCCTAAAAAAATGGAAAAACCCAGCTGGCCACCGCAGCGAGCACCTGTAATTCCAGCAGCTTCTGGAGGCTGAGGCAGTGTGATGCCCACAGCCTGAGTCTAAGGTTGCAGTGAGCTATGACGCCATTGCACTCTGCTCAGGGCATAGGATGGGACTCTGTCTCAACAACGACAACAAAAAGCAAAGAAATAAAAAATTATTTTGTGTTTATCTGAAATTCAGATTAAACTGAGCATCTTGCATTTTATTTTATTTTATTTATTTATTTTTTGAGACAGAATCTCACTTTGTCGCCCCTGGTAGAGTGCTGTGGCCTCATAGCTCACAGCAACCTTAGACTCCTGGGTACAAGTGATTCTCTTGCTCAGCCTCCCAAGTAGCTGGGACACCTGCCACAACACCCAGCTGTTTTTAGAGGTGGGGGTCTCGATCTTGCTCAGGCTGGTCTCAAACTCCTGAGCTCAAGCAGTCCACCTGCCTCAGCCTCCCAGAGTGCTAGGATTATAGGTGTGAACCACCACCCCCAGCCTATTATCCTGCGTTTTTATTTGCTAAATGTGACAACTCTACTCAAGATCCATGAAACACTATGTGAAACTTTAAAACTCTTTGGAAATCAGGCTTGGCACTGGTAGCACAGTGGTTACAGCACCAGCCACATATACCAAGGATGGCAGGTTCAAACATGGCCCGGGCTTGCTAAACAACAATAAATACAACAAAAAAATAGGTGGGCATTGTGGTGGATGCCTGTAGTCCCAGCTACTTGGGAGGCTGAGGCAAGAGATCTCTTGAGCCCACAAGTTTGAAGTTGCTGTGAGCTGTGACGCCACAGCATTCTACTGAAGGCGACATAGTGAGACTGTCTAAAAAAAAAAAAAAATCTTTGGCAATCAGATTTATTTATTTATTTTTTTTGAGACAGAGCCTCAAGCTGTCCCCCTGGGTAGAGTGCCGTGGCGTTACAGCTCACAGCAACCTCCAACTCCTGGGCTCAAGCGAGTCTCCTGCCTCAGCCTCCCAAGTAGCTGGGACCACGGGCGCCCGCCACAACGCCCGGCTATTTTTTGGTTGCAGCCGTCACTGTTGTTTGGCGGGCCGGGCTGGGGATACGAACCCGCCACCTTAGGTGTACATGGCTGGCGCCTTAGCCGGTTGAGCTATAGGCGCCGAGCCATCAGATTTAATCTGTTAGCCACCATCTGCCCTTTTTCTTACTGCTCCGGATGGCTAGAAATGACAGCACTGCTTGTTCTTACCTGTTTATAAATCAGAGCTACAATGAGTCTTTCCTTTGGCACTAAAATGTCTTTGTGGCCAGAACTTTGGAAACCCATCTCTTGAATCAAATTTTTATGTTGGGACTAACTAACAAGTACATATCAAATGCCTACTGTGTACCCGTCATCTCTGACTAAAGATCATCCCTGTGCCAATTCACAGACTGTAACTTTGTTGCTTTGGATTTTACCTTGAAAATGTGCTTTCGAATATATGGTCTACCTGGCAACCAGCTCCCTACTTGGGAACTCTTGTATTATTTGTCCATGCTGAGGGAATCTGAAAAGCCCGGAGTCTGGCTTCAGTGGGGGATTGGCTGTCCTCTAGGATGGGGGAACTTTCTTGCCATATGACATTAAAAATAGCTGACAGGGCTCAGCGCCTACAGCTCAACCAGCTAAGGCGCCAGCCACGTACACCTAAGGTGGCGGGTTCGAATCCCCAGCCCTGACCCGCCAAACAACGATGGCTGCAACCAAAAAATAGCCGGGCGTTGTGGTGGGCGCCTGTGGTCCCAGCTACTTGGGAGGCGGAGGCAGGAGACTCGCTTGAGCCCAGGAGTTGGAGGTTGCTGTGAGCTGTAAAGCCACAGCACTCTACCCAGGGGGACAGCTTGAGGCTCTGTCTCAAAAAAAAAAAA
>CAUYTI010008689.1:0-10866 GCA_963575145.1 Galago senegalensis | reverse complement strand
GATATATACCTAGCAGAGGAATTATAGGATCAAACGACAGGTCTATTTTTAGTTCTCTAAGTGTTCTCCAGATGACTTTCCAAAAGGGATGTATTAATATGCAATCCCACCAGCAGTGTAGAAGTATTCCCTTTTCTCCACAACCATGCCAGCATCTGTGATTTTGGAATTTTGTGATATAGGCTAATCTTACTGGAGTTAGGTGATATCTCAAAGTAGTTTTAATTTGCACTTCTCTGATGATTAAGGATGACAAACATTTTTTCATATATCTGTAGGCCATGCACCTGTCTTCTTCAGAGAAGTTTCTCTTCAAGTCCCTTGCCCACCCCTGAGATGGGATCACTTGTTCATTTCTTGCTAATACATTTATGTTCTCTGTAGATTCTGGTTATTAAACCTTTGTTGGACACATAGCCAGCAAATATCTTCTCCCAATCAGAGGGCTGTCTTCTTGCTTTACTCACTGTGTTGTTGACTGTGCAGAAGCTCTTTAATTTGATGAGGTCCCAGTAGTGTATTTTTGATGTTGCTCCTATTGCCTGGGGAGTCCTCCTCATAAAATACTCACCCAGGCCAATTTCTTCCAGCGTTTTCCCGACACTTTCTCCTAGTATTTTTATAGTTTCATGTCTTAAATTTAAATCTTTAATCCTGTGAGAGTCTATCTTAGTTAGTGGTGAAAGGTGTGGGTCCAGTTTCAATCTTCTACAGGTCGCCAGCCAGTTCATCCAGCACCATTTGTTAAATAGGGAACCTTTTTTACACTCATTGTTTTTAATTGGCTTGTCAAAGATCATATACTGGTAAGTAGTTGGGTTTATTTCTTGGTTCTCTATTCTGTTCCATACATCTACCTCTCTGCTTTTGTGCCAATACCATGCTGTTTTAATCACTATCGATTTATACTATAGTCTGATGTCTGGTGGTGTGATTCCTCCTGCTTTGTTTTTATTCCTGAGTAATGTCTTGGCTATTTGAAGTTTTTTCTGATTCCATATAAAATGAAGTATTATTTTTTCAAGATCTTTAAAGTATGACAGTGGAGCTTTAATACAGATTGCACTAAAATTATATATTGCTTTGGGTAGTATGGACATTTTAACAATGTTGATTCTTCCTAGCCATGAGCATGGTATATTTTTTCATTTGTTAACATTTTCAGCTATTTTTTTTCTTAGAGTTTCATAGTTCTCTTTATAGAGATCTTTTACGTCCTTTGTTAAGTAAAATCCCAAATATTTCATCTTCTTTGGCACTACTGTAAATGGAATAGAGTTCTTGACTATTTTTTTCAACTTGACTGTTGTTGGTATATATAAAGTCTACTGACTTCTGGGTGTTTATTTTGTAACCTGAGATGCTGCTATATTCCTTGAGCACTTCTAAAAGTTTTCTCGTAGAATCCCTGGTGTTTTTCAGGTATACAATCATATCATCTGCGGAAAGTGAAAGTTTGATCTCTTCTGATCCTATGTGAATACCCTTGATTGCTTTTTTCTTCTCTGAATGGAATGGCTAAAACTCCCATTACAATGTTAAAGAGCAATGGAGACAATGGGAAACCCTGCCTAGTTCCTGATTTGGGTGGAAATGATTTCAATTTAGCTGCATTCAATGCAATATTGGCTATGGGTTTGCTGTAGATGGCCTCTACCAATTTGAGAAATGTCCCTTCTATGAGAATTTTCTTAAGTGTTTTGATCATAAAACGATACTGGATATTATCAAAAGCTTTTTCTGCATCAATTGAGAGTATCATATGGTCTTTGTTTTTTAATTTGTTTATGTGACGTATTATGTTTATAGATTTATGTATGTTGAACCAGCCTTGAGATCCTTGGATAAAACCCACTTGGTTGTGGTGTATAATTTGTTTGATGTGTTGCTGAATTCTGTTTGTTAGGATCTTGTTGAATATTTTGCATCAATATTCATTAGTGATATTGGTTTATAATTTTCTTTTCTTGTTGGATCTTTTCCTGGTTTGGGGATCAAGGTGATGTTTTCTTTATAGATGTGTTGGGTAGTATTCTATATTTTGGAATGAATGTGTTGGGTAGTATTCTATACTTTTTATATATTTTGGAAAAGGTTAAATAGTATAGATACTAGTTCATCTTTAAAAGTTTGGTATAATTCTGATGTGAATCCATCTGGTCCTGGGCTTTTGTTTTTAGGGAGATTTTGTATATTTGATGCTATTTCAGAGCTTGATATAGGCCTGTTCAACATTTACACTTCATTGTGGCTAAGTCTTGGAAGGTGGCATGTTTCCAAGTATTGGTTGATTTCCTTCAGATTTTCATATTTCTGGGAATAAAGTTTCTTGTAGTATTCATGAAGGATTTTTTGAATTTCTGAGGGGTCTGTTGTTATTCCGTCTTTATCATTTCTGATTGATGAAATTAGAGTTTTAACTTTAGGTTGACTAAAGGTTTATCTATTTTATTGACCTTTTTAAAAAACAAACTTTTTGATTTATTGATGTGTTGTATGATCATTTTGTTTTCAATTTCATTTAATTCTGCTCTAATTTTGGTTATTTATTTTCTTCTGCTGGGTTTGGGATTGGACTGTTCTTCCTTTTCCAGTTGCTTGAGATGTCCTATTAAGTTGTTAACTTCCTCTCTTTTTGTTTTCTTGAGGAAGGCTTGCAGTGGTATAAATTTCCCTCTTATGACTGCCTTTGCAGTATCACAGAGGTTCTAACTCATATCTTCATTATCATTTTGTTCCAAAAATTTGGTAGTTTCCTTCTTGATCTTGTCTTTGACCCACCTATGATTGTTATTTAGTTTCCACATTTTTGTATGGGTCTGCGGATTCCTATTTTTACTGAGTTCAAGTTTTATTCCATGGTTGTCTTAGAAGATGCAAGGAATAATTTCTATTCTTTTAAATTTGCTGAGGTTAGATTTGTGACCTAAGATGTGGTCAATTTTAGAGTATGTTCCATTGGCTGATGAGAAAAATGTGTATTCAGTTTTATTAGGATGAAATGTTCTCTAGATGTCCGTTAAATCCAAACGCTGAATGGTTAAGCTTAAATCCAAGATTTCTTTACTAAGCTTCTTGTTGGAGGATCTATCCAACACTGCTAAAGAAGCATTAAAATATCTGACTATGATGGAATTGGGAGAAATAAGTTGCTCATGCCTGTTAGAGTGTCTCTTATAAATTGAAGTGCATTCTGGTTGGATGCATAAATATTGATAATTGAAATTTTATCATATTGAGTGTTACCCTTAACAAATATAAAGTGACCATCCTTATCCTTGTTCACTTTTGTTGATTTAAAGCCTATTGTATCTGTGAATAAAATTGCAACACCTGCTTTTTTCTGCTTTCTGTTTGCCTGAAATATAGATGACCATCCCTTCACCCTGAGTCTGTATTTGTCTATTAAGGTAAGATGAGATTCTTGTATACAGCAGATATCTCACCTGAGTTTTTGTATTCAGTAAGCCAGCCTGTGCCTCTTTAGAGGGCAATTTAAGCCATTCACATTGATTGAGAATATTGATAAGCCTGCTATATTTTTGAGTATCAAGTATTTTGAAAGTTCAGCGGACATCGTTAATCCTTTTGCCACTGTGGAAATTGGACTTTGATCAAAATTTTCTGAGTGAGTTTATTTATGAGGTGGAGGATTGTGCTGATCATTATGGAGGATAGGTCTGAGAATATCGTGCAGGGCTGGTTTAGTTATGGCAAATTTCTTCAACATGCGAATGTCATTAAAGTATTTAATTTCTCCATCATGAATGAAACTGAGTTTAGCTGGATACAGGATCCTGGGTTAAAAGTTATTTTGTTTTAGGAGATTAAAGGTTGATAACCACCCTCTTCTAGCCTGATAGGTTTCAGCAGAGAGATCTGAAGTCATTCTAATATTCTTCCCCTAGTAGGTTAAAGTTTTCTTACGTCTAGCTGCTTTCAGAATTTTCTCTTTCATATTGACTTTAGTGAAGTTGATTATGATGTATCTGGGGGATGTCTTGTTTGGATTGAGTCACACTGGGTTTCTGAAATTGTCTGCTATGTGAATTTTAGAATCTCTTAGTATGTCTGGAAAATTCTCTTTCATAATTTCATGAAGAAGAGCCTCTGTGTTTTGTGAAGCAACTTTGTCACCTTCAGTGATTTCTATAAAGTGAATATTAGTTTTCTTTGAATTATCCCAGAGCTTTCTGAGCGAGTTTTCTGTTTTTGCTTTCCATTTATCTTTATCTTTGAGTGTTTGGTCATGTTCAAAAGCCTTGTCTTCAGTGTCAGAGATCTTTTCTTCTGTCTGGTCCATTCTGTTCCCAAGGGATTCTACTGTATTTTTCAGATCTTTGAGGGCTGCAACCTCTTGCCTCAGTGTTTCATAATCTTTGGTCATTTTATCTTTGAAATTGTTAAATTCTTGAGACAGCTTTTGAATAATTTGAAATTCTATTTCCCTCCTTCCCTCAATTCTGTTGGTCTTATTTGATATACAGATTCTGAACTCGATTTCTGACATCTCAGCCATCTGTTTATAGAAGGGATCTTCAATTACATCTGCCCCATCCTTCCTTGGGTGAGTTGATCTACTCTGGTTGTTCTGGTTGCCAGAGTTTCTCCACTGATTCTGCCCCATGCTGAGTTTGCACTGTTTGAAGACTGTCTCTATACTATTCTACCAGTGACTGCCACTGGAGATGAAGCCAGCTTCCTCTGGTTGTCTGGAGAGACAGGGTGTGTCTGGCTGGAAAAGTCTCAGTGGTGTGAGCCTTGTTGTTCCCGCTCCTGCAGCTGCTGGTCTTCCCCTTGGGATATTGCCACTCAGGTGTGGTTCCCTCTCAACTGACTGTCCTCTCACAGTTCTCTGGCTACCAGGCTTGTAGTGCTGAAAATGAGACTCAATTTGTGCTTGGTGCCCACTGGGTAGCCCCAGGGGAGTGGGGGACCAACTAAGCTGGCAGGCATGAAACTAATCATTTTATTTTTTTGGCCGGGGATGGGTTTGAACCCATGACCTCCAGTATAGGTGAACGGTGCCCTACTCCCTTGAGCCACAGGTGCCAGCCAAAACTAACCATTTTAAAGGGAATAATTTAGTGGCATTTGGTACATTTAAAATGTTGTGTAACCATCATCTCTAATTCCAAAACATTTTCATCATTCCAAAATGAAATCCTGTACCCCTTAAGCAGTAACTCCCCACCCTATCCCAGTGCCCACGCTCCACCTCCTCCCTAATCTCTGGCAATCACCAGTCTCTTCTATGTTTGTGAATTAGCCTATTTTGAGTGTTTCAAATAAGCAGAATCATGCAAAAAGAAAAATGCCCCATTTAATTTTAGTGTTAACAGCTGGCAGTTTAGCCAACATACAGTAAAATGACTTATGAAAGGTACAGTGTACATAGCACTTTACAAATATGTAAACAAGTGTTG
Source organism: Galago senegalensis (assembly GCA_963575145.1). Taxonomy (NCBI): domain Eukaryota; kingdom Metazoa; phylum Chordata; class Mammalia; order Primates; family Galagidae; genus Galago; species Galago senegalensis. The sequence goes on along the minus strand of CAUYTI010008689.1, from coordinate 5,440 downwards.
TCTACTTAGAAGAAAGCCAACTGGATTCTGAATTACACACATCTTCACAACAGACTCTCCACCACTTGTGAATGTAAAACATTTAATTTTAAGAAGTTGACATTACAATATATAAAGTAGTTATTACAAATGCATATGGTGTATTCTGTACTTGCTAGGCCTAAGGTCTATTGCTTTTTAAACTGCAAGTGGAGCTGTGGTTATGACTTGTATCTTCAGCCTTAATAAAGCCCGAATTCTATCAAAATGATGTAGGTCAGACTTAATAGCCCCAATTGTTAGATACTTGGATGAAGTCATAACCAGTTTTATTGCAAAATGACCCTGTACACATTTATTAATTCTTGCACCATGATAGCTACCCAACAAGTCATTAAGGTACAGAAACACGCAACAGGAGAACCAAGGAATATCACTCAGCCTAGCCTTTCTGCATAGGAGCACTTTGTCACTCCCAAGGGCAAGCTTACATCACTGAGGTCTGTAAACAGTCACTTTCACTTTTATCCTGAGTAAAAGGTAGAATGACTTAAGTACAAATGCAGCATAGTATAAAGAATTTCTTCCATAATTGTCACAAATTAAGCTAAAGCATTTTGCAGAATTTACTCCAAAATGCCACACAAAATGCCTACACTTAAGTTCTCCCTCCCCATAGGCAGCGAGCCAACTGTGTGTCTTTGGGCATGATGGTGACTCTCAGTGTGAGTGGCAAACAGATAAGTATCTTCAAACAAAGGCATCTTGCCCACTTCACCAATGGCCCATCCTGAGACCTCAAGCTGGTTTTGAAATCCTGGGTGATCTCCCTCAGGAATTTCTGGAAAGGCAACTCGGGTTGAAAAGCACAGTCCATTTCTGGTAATGAGGAATTTCCAAGAGAGCCATGGTGTTGGGCCTGTAGGGAATGAGATTTCTTTACCTCATTGGAAGAGGAGATGCTTTTCCTGGCCCCTTTGGTGGCTGTCTGGTGTGGGGTGGTTCCCACTAGTAGATTAGTAGATTTACAAGCAAGAGATGTTTGCTCTTACCCAAAGACATGGTCTCAGGCTGCTTCAGAGTCACCCCACCGCATTGCTTCTGTTTCCCAGTGAAGATCCTGAGTCTCCCAGTAAAGAAAAGATGATCTTCCAACCAATGACTAAAGAAGCAATCATTGATTTTTCATTTTTCTGAGTGGCTGGGTGAGGTGGCTTGTGCCTATAGGGCTAGGACTCTGGGAGATCGAGGGGGTGAATCTCTTGAGCTTACGAATTCCAGACTAGCCTGAGCAAGAATGAGACACCATCTTTACCGAAAAAATGGATAACTGAGGTGAGAGGATTGCTTGAGCCCAAGAGTTTGAGGTTGCTGTGAGCTATGATACTATGGCCCTCTATGGATAGGGTCCATCGCTGGGACTCTCCTCAAATAGAACTGAGCACAAGGACACAGAAAGGAGTGCACAAGTCTGGCCCAGAGCACACCAATTCCCATCCCCCAACCTTTTTATTCTCACCATGCCTCAACTCACGTGACCACTTCCTTTTCTAATTCAGCCCACTAGCACCTTCTAGAGCCAGAATGCACCCAGTAGGACCCATTCCCAACTAGGCACACTCTAGTTCTGATGAATGTAAGGGAAACAGGAGGACCCCTCTGACTCCTGCACAGAATGCATCCAGTTATTAGTGAGGGGAGCATTGGTCTATAGCTCCTCTCTGAGCCTTATAATCTCCTTTCTTTATTTTCTTCTCAATTCTTAGAGCCTCTCTCAGAAACTTTCAACTTCTCTTTCCTTTGTCCACTCCAACTCCTTGTTCTCTTTTCCTCCATTTCTGGGCTGAAAAATCCAATAGTCTATGCTTCCTCAATTCGGTTTCAGTAATGGACTAACCCCAAACCTACTAATTCCCTGTACAATACTCCCATCCTTCCTGTAAAAAAGCTGATGGTTCATATCAGTTAGTGCAAGAATTCCAGGCCATCACTGAAATTGTTCAGCCTATTCCCCCAGTAGTCCTGAATCCCTATACACTCCCATCTATCTTTCCCTCAAATAGTTGACCCCACCCTGCCCAGGTACTCTTCTATTTTCCTCATGTCCTGTGCTTCCTTCAGGCAAAACTCAGTTGACAGGGTGTGGGGATTTCTGCTCAGTCAGGTTTCCCCACCCACCAAAGTTGACCTTCTTAAGGCAAAGTCGTGGCTACTCATCTCCACGGTGGCCAGCATCACACCCTGTGTCTTAGAGAAAAAGCTAGAAGCAATCATTGATTTTTCATTTCCACCTTCAAAATGTGCCCAGAATTTGACTACTCCTTACCACCACCAGCTACTCAGCCCCTAGTCATCTCTCCAACAATCTAGGCCTGTGGGGCCCAGCATGGCTGCTATGAGCTACAAGTGAACCTTGAGCCCTTGAAATGTGGCCACTGGAGGGTAAAATACATGTTTGATTTCAAAAGCTTAAAGCAAAAGAAAAGAATGTAAACTATCTCAACAATAATTTTTATATTGTTGACATGGTAACAGTTTTTGTCTATTGGGTTAATAAAATACATTGTTAAAATTAATTTCCCCTCATGTTCACATTTTTAAATGATACATATGGCCCATATCACATCTGTTCTGGACAGCCCTGTCCTGGGGATCTGTCCTGTGCTGATCTTCCAGCTTCTACTCTTGCTGCACGTGAAGTCTATTCTACACAAAGCTGCCACAGTGATCCTTCAGGGTATAAATGGAGTGATCCTGTCCTGCTCATCAAACTCTCCCATGGGGCAGTTGCAACTTTGAGATAAAGTCAAAAGTCCTCCCAATGGTCCATAAGCCCCTGATCTGCTTCCTGTTACCTGTAGGCCCAGCTCCTCCCCACCCCATCTCAGGCACTGTGCCACAGGGACACTGGCTTCTGTGCTATTTGGGGCAGGTCAGGAATGTGCTCATGTCAGAGCTTTGGTTTCTGTGTGCTGGGAACTCTGGGTTTTCAGATATTTGCAAGCTGTTCTTCTTCATATCTTTCAGATTTCTGCTCAAATGTATGCCCTGACCATCCCATCTAAACAATGTTCCCCTTCTTTCCCTTTTAGCCCAACTTTGCTTCTTGACATCAGTTTTCTGCATATCATTTATCTCACCTATCAGCATATCATGATATAGATCACTGTGTTGCCCAGGCTGAATCACAGCAGCTATTCACAGGTGCAAACACAGTGCACAGCAGACTCAAACTCCTCATCTCAAGTGATCGTCCCTCTTCAGCCTCCCCAGTAACTGGGACTACAGGAGTTCGCCAGTGCCTCCAGCCACATGATATTTTTATTTGTTTGTTTATTCTTCAATATTCTATTCCCTCCCCAATAGTAAATGAGCTCTGATAGAACGAGACTTGGAATGTTTGTATCTGGTACTCAGGGAACATTTGTTGAGTGAAGGCATGAATGAAAAAATATTGGGATTCAACAAATATTGAGTGAACTAAGGGAGTGGAGGTGGGGTGTAAATGGTATAAATAAGATTGGTAGATAATAGGGGAGGTGTGATGGAGTTGAGGGTCACAACATAGAAAGAGGACATGACACCATGAGAGCTTTTCCTGAGCATGTTTTATTCATTCCCTCCCCTCAGGCAAGTCTAGGCTTGGGAGAGGGAATTAAAGGCACTGCTAGGAAAAAGGCAGGCAGGAGTTTCCTATGGTCTGTCTTCATGGTTACGTTGTAGCAGAAGGGATACCAGTTCCACAAATTCAGTGAAGTCCACCCTCCCATCTGTATCTTTATCCATAATATCTTTGATTGTCTTGTCAATACCACCTCTGACTCTGGAATTCTAAAAGAAAGAAATGGCAGAGACCATGAGCTCAGAGCCTCCAACAAGAATCTTTCTCAGGCCGCTCATCCATTAGAGCTGAGCTTGGGGGCAGGGACAGGAATATTAATGCATTAGCCAACACTGTTGGATAATCCAGCATGACAACGCAGACATGCACCTGTCATGAACCATCCTGAAACCAGCAAGGACTGACCTGGAAGGTGCCCTGAAGCTCAACTAGCCTAGCCTCCTATCCCACACCTCTCTCCACTCTACATGTGAGGAAGCAGGCTAGGGACCAAGGGATGGAACAGAGCCTTGAGTAACAGAGTGAGCTTCTGAAAGAGGAGAGCATAGTACTTCCAGAACAGCAGGGCAGAGCATCCCTGAAGCTCAGATGGGCTTCTCCTACCCCAGCATTGTCCCAGCATCCTGCTTCAGGCCTTGCTACTCCCCTCAGTGCAGCACTGGGGTGGGGGGCATCCTCTACCTTCATGGTGTTTGGGAGTTCCTTCATCAGCAGGTGCTTTGTCTCACCCTTGGAGAGAGTGCCCTGGTGCCCCATCTGGGTGGAGTACTGCTGGAAGATGTTTTTGATCGCTTCCATGTGCTCTTCAATTGTAGACATTCTCCCAGTCTCACATCAGTCTTTGAAGAGACAAGGAGGCCTAGCAGCGGTTCTTCACACCCCAGCATAGCCCCACCCCTGGCTACCTGCATCCTGGGTTTAGAGAAAGCACATCACCCACATCTGTGTGGTAGTCTCTGCTGGGTTTGATCTATAGCGGATTTTTAATTTGTGGATAAGAGGGGACAGAGAAAAACATAAAATACCACCTGAAGTCTGAAGGAGTCATGCTCATTTGCCCACACCACCTCATCCACCCTCACTCAAGCTCACCTGGGAGGGTTCTGTGGTGGGCAAAGCTATTTGCTCTCATCAGACAACCCTACTTTGGCCACATGTCCCTTAGAAGTGGTCCCACCTCACCTCTGCTTAGGCATCCCCAAGTCCTAGGGCTGCGTCTACCAAGCACAGCAAGGACTGATCCACTTGGGTGCAAAATGCAATGTCATCCCTGAGGTGCTCAGGCAGGGGAGGGCTGTGGCTGCAATAAGACCACTTGCAAACACCACCCTGTAGACAACTGAGGCCCAGCCAATGAAAGGGCACTTACCTCTCAGCATAGAGGATTGTGGAGCTATAGCAAGGAGCCAGCGCCACTGAAGTGCACCAAGCCAAGTAGGGTTTATAAGCCATTCCAGGCTCCACACTTCATCCTGGGTGAAGAAATCTCTCTGATTCACCCTATTCTGTAGCAATTGCTACAGGTCTGTTGCCCAAGAGAAGCTTCAAACTTGTGGACTTGATGGAAACGGAAGCAGCTAAGGTTGCACCTACCCCTAGCTTCACCTTCCTAATGTCCTGTAAACAAAAAACATTGCCCCTACCCAGACACCTCCCTGTTCAACTTGACATGAAAGCCCCTTACATGCCACACACACGTGTACATACATGTACACGTGTGTGCTCATGTGTACACATGTCCACTTGCATACATGTGTGCACATATACATGAATGTGAACACATGTATGCACTCAGACACATGTATACACATAACACACGCACATAGTCGGGTGGTCTGC
>CAUYTI010008685.1:0-22177 GCA_963575145.1 Galago senegalensis | reverse complement strand
GTGGCATTACAGCTCACAGCAACCTCCAACTCCTGGGCTCAAGTGAGTCTCTTGCCTCCGCCTCCCAAGTAGCTGGGACCACAGGCGCCCGCCACAACGCCCGGCTATTTTTTGGTTGCAGCCATCGTTGTTGTTTGGCGGGTCCGGGCTGGGGATTTGAACCCGCCACCTTAGGTGTATGTGGCTGGCGCCTTAGCCACTTGAGCCACAGGTGCCGAGCCAAAACTTAATTTTTTTAATTGAGTTTATCTGAAAAGGCAGTGTTGAATTGTTTAGGAAATAAAGCAACTGAAGGATTCCCGCTGAGTCTCAATGCATAACGCTCCTGGTGTGGTAGGATTTGTTTGGAGATCAGTGTTCATTTGGTGATACATAAAAAGTGTGTAACCCTATAAAATTTCATAAATTTTTCAAATCTCTGTAGAGTTTATTTGCAGACTATTCTATTACATTTTGTTACTATATTGGTTACTATTTGGCTAAGATATCATTCATGGGCATCTTTTAGACAGTCGCAGTCACCAAGTGAGTAACATCAGGGCAATGCTTTATACATCTGAGATTATCTCTGTCTGTAAGTGAGGGGGCCCCAAATTTTGACAGTCTGAAGTGGTCTTGTTGAAGCACTATTAACATAACTGTTAGTTAATACTTAATCTCTGGCATTTTTACATGCATACTGAATAAAAAATATTTTTTCACTCAATTGTATCTGATAGATCTAGAAAGGAAATACTAGCATCATATTGAACCACATTCAGTTTTAACTTTACTAAATACCACACAATTTCCAGAAGCTGGCATTACAAGTAGAAGCTATAGCTTGTTGCCCTTTCACTTCTGCATAACACAAGATCAAAACATTTTATCTGTCAATATGTGATTTCTCTAGTGACCTTTGACATTTGGAGCATATATCCTCTTGCATCGTTAGAGATTTCTTGCCAAACCAGTAACATGCATCTCTGTTGTTTTCAAATGCCTCCTAAAGCAAAAGGTTAATGATCAATAAAATGCACTGAAATGGTTCTTCTTGGTGTCATAGCTCATCTATTTCTCTTTCCACTCAATCTCCGTGTGCTTTTAATATTTCCTGAGCAGCTTTTGTTTTTTCATTTAATGAAGAGTAACTAATGTGCCATTTTCTCTTTATAAAGTAACACTCTCTCTAATAGAATTCTGTCCTTAGGGACCAACTATATTTAACATGCCTTTCATTTGCCCTACGACAGCAGTTAACTCATCATTTGACAATTGGTACCTTTAAAAAATAAAGGTCATGCATAAAAGCTCCCATTTGCATGAGTTTGCACAATGTTATAAAATTCATCTAAATGCTACCTGGCTTATAAAACTATGGTACTAGCATTAGATGCTAAAGAGTGATGTAACACAAGGCTCAGGAAACCATGGCCCTCAGCCAAAGTCTGGCCCACAGCTTTTTTCTTTCTAAATAAAGTTTTATTGAAACATATCTAGGCCCATTATTTATTGCTGCTTTCATGCTACCTACCAATAATAGAATTGTTACAACAGAGACTGTATGACTCCCAAAGTCAAAAATATTTATTTTCTTGCCCTCTACAGAAAAAAACTGATAACTTCTGATCTAAATAAAAGTAAACCTTTTTCTCTTTTGGGACTATGCAATTACTGGAATATACGCTAGTTGGCACACACAAGGTCTGACAAATTAGTTCTTGAACTCATCCTAGAAAAAGTGCAACATAATTCCTCACTGAATATCACAACAGTCTCTTTTGAAGTACCTTTCCTGGGAAGCTATGCACCAGCACCAGTGCCTACTCCTCCCTATAAAGCACTTTTTCTAGAATGAGTTTAAGAAGTTAATTGTCTGATCTAGGTATGGCAACAGCACTGATGAACATTCCAGAAAAAGAGTAAAAGAATTTCAAAACTGCTTTGATGGGTGGACTAGGTGCTGGTGTTGGTGTTCTATTTCCCAAGGGGAATATTTCAAAGATGACTAGTGATATTCAACAATGAGACACATAGCACTTTTTCTAGGATGAATTTGTGAACTTAGTTGTCCGACCTCATGTAGCTTATGTTTGTCATGTAATTTGAGCAGTTAGAAAGTTTCAATTTGCAGAACAATATACGAACAATTGCCTTTTATGGAGTAAAAACCCCAATATTAATCAATGGTTTTATATGTCTCCAAAATATGCTGAGCATAATACATTGTTATACTGGGGAAGGGAGGAAGGAATTTTGAATTTTTATCCTATATACTATTTTAATTCTGGAATTGCTGTACAGGTGGCAAATGACATATTAGCATATTTTTTAAATGGATCACTTATTACTAAAAACTATGCCTTTCAATATCCCTGTCACAACACGCTGCAATTATCATATTAGTCACATATATACTTCAATCGAAGTATTTCAGGACTTAGTTAAAATGTGGTTAAAAATAAAACTACCTGAAAATAATGTGAAACACAAAGAACTATCCTAGTCAATATTTCCCTTGAGCTCCATTGCAGCCCAGTAAATAGTTTTATCTACTTCTAGACAAGAATAATGATGCTTGGAGTGAGTTTGTGACTTTTGTGTACTTACAGAGATGATGGTGAAGATGGCCATTTTACCATGTCTCTGAGGTTAGAATAATTGCTTGAAAGAATCCAGTGAAGTTGGTGCTATTTTCCCTGCTTTACAAAAAGAAATAAAAGGGAAGCAGGTTCTGAGTGATTGGTAGAGCCTAGGTAAATACATATTGAGCATACCTAAGCCAAAAATTTTAAATTCAAAATCTGAAATATTTTGAGTGTCTAGGACTCCACAAATAGAAAACTCCATGTGCAGGTGCTTAGCACAAACTTTGTCTCAAACACAAAATTATTACAAATATTGTATAAAATTATCTCCAGGGTATGTGTATAAGGCATATTTGAAACAAGTGAAGATTTGGGTTCCATCCCCAATATATCTCATTGAATATATGCTAATATTCCAAAATCCAAAACAAATCTGTAATCTAAAACACCTCTGGTCCTGGACATTTCAAGTAAGGGATATTCCACCTGTATCTAGATTTATGACACCAATCACCAAAGCCTGCTCTCAATTATTACAGAGTGGTGCTTCTAATAGCTTGAGTAGGTACAACTGAGCTAGAGTAAATTGTTCAAGAATATTTATTAAAATCTCTGTGTAAGATGCTATATTCATCTCTATGCTTTGGAAGAATTAGTTAAAACTAAAGTAGATCATGAACTTCCTATATGTTAAACTCATCCTAGATTCCGGGAATTCACAGAAAATTTAAAAAGCATCATTTGACTATAAACTTAAAAATCTAGTAAAGCTAGTCATTTGCCTTTTTTCTTCCCAAGCACCACTTTTATATGTGCCCAGATCAATTTTCATGCATACCTGTAGGCTTATGTTCTAAAAATAAGATTATAAGGACAAAAAAAAGATATCTACAATATATAATATTGCTAAGTATTTCCAAATGACCTAGCAAAAATGGTTTACCAAAATAATTTCATCAACATTTTACCAAAATAATTATTCCCTTATAGTCTGGTTCTTATTGTGCAAGTTTCTTAGTTGGAACCCCTAGTATTCCAGCTAATATTCACTCAACATCAGTACTCATAAGACCTACATCTTAGTTCTTGACTACTCTGAGGTTTTTAGCACATTACATTATATCTTTTTCTCTGTATGGAAATTACAGCATAGCTGATGAATAAATACAACTAATACTCATCAGTAACTCTGTAGAGGAGCAAGTGGGTTCTCCTTCCGTGGGGAAGTATCTTCCTGATGATTGTCAGAAAACATGGGTGGCTGACCTGACTCCTGATTTCTTATCTTACTTGTTTTACCTTGGGCAAGCCAATTTAATCTGTTTGGTCTTAGGTTTCCCATCTGTCAAATGACTGCTAGAATAAGTGCCCTTCTAAGTTTACATTTACATTAGCATACAAATATGGATAGAATAAATACAGTAGAACCTCCATTGTTGACCACCTCTCTACACCAACCATCTCCTTAAGTTGACCTAATTTTCAGACCACCTGTACACATCAATACAGTAGGCTAGGCCCTTGTGCTGACCTCTTCAGTGTGTTTTCCAGTTTGTCATGGTCTCTCGCATAGTCAGCCTACAGAGGTTCTATTACAATGTATTGCTCATTGTTAATTCTTGATTTCTCTTCATCTACTTTAATTACCTAATAAGTTTGATTTAATCCTTTTAGAGGAAGACACAAATCAAAGGACTGGATTTCTCAATTGTCTCCAGCTTGAATGTAAGCTCCATTAGAATCTTCTCCACTAACGTCTTTTGCTCATACCATACACTAAATTTGTGATGAATGAGTGAAATTAATGTATGACTCCTGTATCTTTACTTTGCACGTGTGAAACATCCCATGGAGCAAACCAGAATATTATTCAAGTTCTGACTTCCGATTTGAATAAAATACCTGAGACATTAGAAATAGGAGTTAAGTCAAAGTTCTCCATGTTTTTTACCATATACAAGGAAGATTTTCAAAACTAATAATAGCTGATTTAAAAAATAGCTTCAGTTATTTCTAAATTAATTATTAAAGGATTGTCCAACAATTAGAGCATGCAAATTTAAAATTTATGTAACTCTCTATATAGACCCTAGCATAAAATTTAAAATTTATATAACTTTATACTTTTAAGGATACTGAATTTGTATCCTCTATTTTGGATTTACTTATATCTATAGATTACTGAATTGTAAAATATATTTAAGAAATTTATCTCTTGATTATTTAAAAAAAAACTTTAATTTGAATTTTAACTCATTTACTCAACCAAATTTGACCATCTTTTATAGGCCAGGTTCGACTGTGAGTGCTGGGAATGATAGCCAGTGAACAAGGGAGAAGAAAGTCCTACCTTGTGGAGTTTACACCTTCCACGTATGGTTTTGTTGCATCAGTAAGTACAGTTGCTAAGCAGAATAATCCTTTTTTTCCTTTGAGATCCTGAGACTTATCTTTGTCAGAACATTCATTTCTTATTGTTCTTGTAAAAAGCCATTGTAGTGCTTAGAATTACCTTGGTCTAGAATAATGAATCTACTTTTGCTTAAGATAGCAATGTAATTTAACTTTTGTTCATGGTAGACACTTTACGGATTTATGGAAGCCATAATTCTTTTCCTGGAGGGAAAAATACTTTTAAGACATTTAATTTTGTATACAGTTTCCAAGGGGATAAGGAGCCTCTTGAGTCTCACAACAGAGTTAAAAGCTCTGACCTAGATCAGCTCTTTGATGAGTTAATAGGATTAAGGATAATGCGCTAACATATTTATTAAGATATTCAAAGATAAATCCATTATATAGTTTATTCATTCAGTGATTTATTCAATACATATTTGATTAAATATTGATGCTCTTATATGCCAGACTTTGTGTCAGGCAATACTATTATTTTCAAACAAATTTTTATATGATTATTTAATATGTGAGTTTCATCATAAAACCAATTAATGGAGCCTCTTTGCTGAACCACATTCCACATTTTTGTAAAATTCATAACCTAATATTTGTGCATTTGCCTTCCAGTTGTTATCAGGGTCTAACCAAACAAGAGAAAATTTGTTTCTTGCTTTTATCAGGATGGAAACAAGAAGATTTGATTATGTAATTATTAAAAACCTACATTTCACATAGAACAAGGAAAAGTAAAAATGGGGGTTTTTAGGTTACATTCCAATCTATGTTTTTGTGATGTGCAAATTCATACAGAAGCAGCTCCACTCATTGAATTTCCAAAGACAAGTCATTGAGCCCCTTGTATACCTGTCAAGTATCTGTAATAATCTGAAGCACCATAACAAATAGTGCATGTTTTAATTAACTAATATAGTTTAATTTTTCCATGTGGCATTGGTAAGTTTTAATGTAATAAGCATCACCAACTTTAGATCAGGTCTTGGGAGAGCAAATGACACTAGAATTACAAGTAGGAAAATATCTGCCAAGAAGTGATGCATTGATTTAAAATCAACATGCTCAGGGACCTCACAGTTATAAATGAGATTTTAGCCCTGGAACTCACTCTTTGTGACTTCATCTCTATATCTGTGTATTGTTGCTGTCCATGATAAAGCAATTATAAGAAACAAAAAAATCTTTTTGAGGTTACTAACTACTTGTAACTGTAATCCAGATGGATTATGTTACTTACCAAGTTTATAGATTTTAATATCAAAAATGGCATAAAATATGAGGCTCCACGGGGCCCTGTCAATAAATCATTATCTCTTAAAAATATTAAAAGAAAATTATTGATCTTAATTCAATAAAAAGAAAAAATACATTAAGAAGGGGGAAGGGCATAATATGTTACACATTTCTGTTTTAAGTTTATAGTTGTGGGATAATGCATGTCCTCTGAAATAGGTTTTCCCTAAAATTAATTTTAGCAGTGTATTACCATGTTATTAAACTCAACCCCATCTTCTTGAGGAGAATGAAGACTCCTTCTTCATTCTTCTCTGGTTACCACAGTGCCCCTTAGCCTCCTAACCCCCACCTAGACACCTACCTTGCTAACCTCCAGCTGATTGCTTTAGGCCTGAATTATTCTGGAAGGGAAAAGGAAGAGCCATACCATACTGAATTTAATCATGATGAAAGTGAGTCCAGTCAAATGATCTTGAAAGCAAAGTGTAAATACCTTTTACGTTTTTAATTCCAAGTATGTCATTGTTTTACTTATTGAAGTCTCCCAAGTTCTGTCCAAGTATCGATGTTCTTGTTATTTCTGAGAGTGATAGTATAGGACAGAAAATAGGAAAATACAACTAAATATTATGTAGATTTTATCTATGCAAATAAACAAATGCAGCATTCTCAAAGAATCTCAACATTTTGAAAATATGTGTCCTTATCAATGATGTAATCAGCCAATTTCTCATTGGAAAGAATGCAACATCCATGTTAATGGAAACCAAAGCTCTACAGAAGGAGCTATACTGATATTCTGTCAGAAAAAAATAGATTTTAGACAAAAACTGTAAAAGGAGACAAAGAAGGACATTATAGAAAGACAAAGAAGTCAATTCTGCCAAAGGATTTACAATTCTAAGTATATATGTACCCAACACTGGAGCTCTCAGATAAATAAAGCAAATATTGTCTGAACTAAAGGGAGAGATAAACCTCAATACTAATCACTGAAGACCTCAAAGCTTCACTTTCAGCATTGGACACATCATCCAGATAGGAAATCAGAAAGAAACATTGCACTTAATCTGCTCTATACACCAAATGGAGCAAATAGAGATTTACAGAATGTTTTGTCCAACAGCCTCATAGTCCATATTATTCTCCTCAGCTCATGGATCATTCTCAAGTATACATCATATATTAGGCCACAAAATAAGTCTCAAATAATTCCAAAAATTGAAATCATACCAAGTATTTTTACTGATTACAATGGAATAAAGCTAAAAATCAATCACAGGAACATTGGAAAATATATAAACACATAAACATTAAATAATATGCTCCTTAATGATCAGTGGGTCAATGAAGAGATTAAGAAGGAAATTAAAAAAATTTCTCAAAACAAATAAAAATTAAAATACAACCTATAGGATACAACAAAAGTAGTAGCAAGAGGAAAGTCTAACTTTATAGCAAAAGGTGCCCACATCGATAAAAGTAGAAAAGCCACAAATATACAACTTAGAGATGCATCTCAAAGAACTAGAAAACCAAAGGGAAACCAAATCCAAAGTTCGTACAGGAAAATAAATAATAAAGATCAGAGCAGAAGTAAATGAAATTGAAACAAAAAAATACAAACCAACAAAATGACAAGTTATTTTTTCAAAAAGGTAAAACAAAATTGACACATCCTTGACCAGACGAAGAAGAAAAAAAAACGACAGACTATCCAAGTAAATAAAGAAAGACATTAGAATTGATACTGCAGAAATCCAAAGTATCCTTAGAGTGTACTATAATAACTATATGTCAATAAATTGGAAAAGATGAAAGAAATGGATAAATTCCTAGACACATACAGCCTACCCTCATTGAACCAGGAAGAAATCCAAAACCTGAATAAACCAGTAACAAATAATGAGCTAGAAGCAATAATAAAAAAAAAAATCCCTCATCAAAGAAAAGCTCAGGATCCAAAGGCTTCACTGCTGAATTTTGCCCCGACATTCAAAGAGCTAATAGCAATCCTAATAAACTATTCACAACAAAAAAACTTGAGGTGGGAATAATCCCAAACTCATTCCACGAGACCCAGATCACCTTGATACCAAAACCAGACAAAGGTATGACAACAACAAACAAAAAGAGACCTATAGGCCAATCTCTGACTACCACAGATACAAAAGTCTTCAACAAAATATTATACTAGAAAACTGAATTCAACAACACATTAAAGAGATTATCTATCATGATCAAGTCAAATTCATCCCAGGAACCAAGTATGGTTCAACATATGCAAATCAAACAATTGATACTTCGTATCAGCAGAATGAAGGACAAAAATCATATGACTATTTCAAATAATGCTGAGAAAGAATTTGATAAAATGCAACATCCCTTCATGATAAAAACTCTCAAAAAACTAGGTATGCCTCAACACAATAAGAGCCATATATAACGGATCCACACCTAGTATCATATGGAATGGGGAAAAACTGAAAGCCTTTCCTCTAAAATCTGGACCAAGACAAGGATGTTCACTCTCACAACTAGTATTCAACTTAGGACAGTAAGTTCTAGCTAGAGCTATCAGACAAGAGAAAGAAATAAAGGACATCCAAAGACAATAGTCTGGGCAAGGACTTCTTGAGGAATACCCCCAAAGCACAGGCAACTGAAGTAAATAGGACAATTAGAACCACATCAAGGTAAAAACCTTCTGCATAGCAGAAGAAATCATTAAAGAAGTTAAAGGACAACCCCAAGAAGGAGAAAAAGTATTTTCAACTTACCCACCTGAAAGGGGCTTAATAACTAAAATGTATAAGGAGTTTCAATAACTCAATGGGAAAAAAAATCAAATAATCAGAGTAAAAAATGGGCAAAGAAACTGAATAGACATTTCTCAAAAGAAGATACACAAATGGACAGCAGGCACATGAAAAAAGGCTTGACACTGTGAGTCATCAGAGAAATGAAGATCAAAACTACAGTGAGGTATCATCTAACCCTAGTTAAAATGCTTTTTATCAACAAGGCAATAATGAATGCTGGTGAGAATGTGGAGAAAGTGTAGCCCTTGTACACTGTTGGTAGGAATGAAAATTAGTGCACCCACGATGGAGAACAGAGTGGAGGTTCCACAAAAATCAGAGAAGAGAACTACCATATGACCCAGCAATCGCACTGCTGGGTGTATATCCAAAGGAGAGGAACTGAGTTTATTGAAAACATATCTCACTTCCATGTTTATTTCAGCATTATTAACAACAGCCAAGATTTGGAATCAAGCTAAGTGTCTATCAGTGAATGAATGAATGAATGAAGAAAATGTGGAATATTATATAGCCACAAAAAATGCAATCCTGCCATTGCAACATGGCTGGAACTAGAGAATATTATGTTAAGTGAAATAGGGCAAGCACAGAAAGACAAATCCCACATATTCTCCCTCACATGTGGGAGTGAAATACTAAAAACAATCGATCTCATGGGGACAGAAAGTGGAATGATAATTATGAGAGGCTGGGAAGGGTCATGGGCAGGAGGGGACAAAGTGGAGATGGTTAATGGGTGCAAAAATATAGCTATATAATTAAATAGAATGAACAATGTCTGACAGCACAACAAAGCACTTACAATCAACAGTAAGTTAGGGTATGCTTTATAATAACTAAAATAGTGGAATCGGAATATTCCTAACACAAGGAATGATAAATTCCTGAGGCAATGGATACCCAATCACCCTGACTTGATTGTTTCACCTTGTGTGGCTGTAACATCACATTATAAGCATATACAACTATTATGTACCCACAATAATTTTTTTAAAAGAATGGAGTGCAAGATAGAATAGTAAGGTTTGTTCATAGAAATTGATAGTTGAGATTTTCTGGTTTGTTTATTTGAGAAATAAATGATTTACTTCTTAACAGCTTTGCTTGTCAAACTGCCTGAGATCTGAAGATGATAAATAATAAAGATATTGCTTAACTAAGTCCCTAAAATTATTATTTGAAGCTCTTTAAAACTTATCTGGACAATATTCTCCTGGGGGGGGATGGGTAAGAAAACATACTTTAAAGTCATTTCAGCATGCTTTCTTTGAGACATAACGATCATTATTAAGACAAGAGGGGAAAGGGATTCAGGAGAAGAGGCTGAAATCACTGTATGTCAGGAAGAACGAATGATGCCCGTTAGGTATATTTTTGGTATTTTACACACAAAAAGAAAAATTACAACTATCCTTAGCATGGCCACATATGGTAAGGCACAAATCAGAGTAAAAATATAATCTTCTTCCTCTCCCAACTTCTTCTGAGAGCAACGTTTTAAACTAGACTGTATTTCTATGAAATTTTCATTTATAGCTAAGGCTGTTCATTCCAGATATAGGAGCTGTTAATATCCAGGTTTTCAGTAAATTACACACTTCATCTCCTGGATAGAAGAGAAATCTTATTCAAGCCCAGTTCATTGCATTACATATTTCCATATGAAATTCCTAGTATAATTCTCTTTTTATTACTCAGAACTCATTAAGGAAGAGATGCACATTAAAACAATATACACACAGTGAGTGGTGCGGTTTTCATGTTAAAATAAGTAGACACCTACTTCGAAGCCTTTTACGCATTGGTTTGACATCCCTATTGGCCCACAAATGTAAGCTAGGCTGTTAATCAGTTTTACTCACGTACAAAGAGACTTTATTTGAATATTTCTTGATTATTTTTGGAAACATAATTTCAGGGCTTCAATATAAGTTTTCAGCAGTTTTGCTATATTTTATTTTGGCTTAGAAGAGGAATACGATGGAAATTTTTCACATTCTCATATAAATATGACATCGGGAGGAATGGTTCATAGGATTTATTAGAACTGCATAAGTGATGGCTTTTTAAAATAATTTATGTTTGGATAATGAACTAAATACCTGGGAGAACTGACCATTTTTAAAGACAAGTATTTCACTGCAAGCAGATGCTGCTACTGAACAAGTTGCTATAATTCTCAGTAGTTGCGTTCAGTCTGAGAAAATTATTTGATATTTGAAGATCAAGTTCCATGTGTCCCAAATACCAAAGATCTTTTTTGAAGGTGGCCTTTCTTTTTTTTTTTTTGAGACGGAGTCTCAAGCTGTCCCCCTGGGTAGAGTGCTGTGGCATCACGCTCACAGCAACCTCCAACTCCTGGGCTCAAGCGAGTCTCCTGCCTCAGCCTCCCAAGTAGTTGGGACCACAGGCGCCCGCCACAACACCTGGCCATTTTTTGGTTGCAGCCATCATTGCTGTCTGGAGAGCCCGGGCTGGGGATTCAAACCCGCCAACCTAGGTGTATGTGGCTGGTGCCCTAGCCGCCTGAGCCACAGGCGCCGAGCCAAGGTGGCCTTTCTTAATTCAAATCTTTAGTTTCATTGAGGCTGAACAGTACCATGAATGTTATGGAATCTTATGAAAATAGGAATGATTCTGAAAGTGTCCACTTTTTGTCATTCAAGAACTCAGGTTGGGGTTCATATTCTGTGGGGCTCAAGTCTCTTAAATGCTACTTACCAGCAGGATGGCCTTAGCCGTTTCACTTTAGCATAAATCAACTTCCAAGTTTATAAACTGCTAAAATAAACAATTATATATTATACATGCTTACTATAAATATATGTATGTATTAATAATATAAGAGTAGGTGAATATACATGGTGTCTACCTCTTAAATTGTTTGAAAATAAGTTATAATGTACTGTAAAAATTTTACTATAATTGCTAGCAAGTATAGTTTTCCCTCAGAATCTGTGGAAGATGAGTTCCAGGACCTCCAGTAGATACCAAAATAAGCAGATGCTCCAGTCCTTAATATAATAAAGTGATATTTGCATATGATCTATGCAAACCCCCCTGCTTATATACTTTAAATCATCGGTACATATAATATCTAATACAATATAAATTCTATGTACAAAGCTGTACAATTGTGATGTTTAGGGAATAATGATAAGAAAATATGTCTGTACATATTCAGTACAGACACAATTATTTCTTGAATATTTTTGATCCATAATTGGTTTATCCATGGGTATATCCACAAATACAGAGGACCCATTGTATATAGTAAGTTCTTTTTCTTTTTTAGTGTGAAAGCAGTCACTGTTTATTAACTGACCAGATTATGAAAATAATCAGGGACGATACCTTAGGTCATCCTTCTTATAAGCCTACTGATCTGGTCTTCCCTGTTGCCAGTATCTCCATCTTCTACAAAGTGGGTTGTGTTTTTTTCATTCCCCCCTGTGGAGATGATAACTTGAAGGGCCCCAGGAAGTCATTTGCTTCTTTGAAGCATTTTCGAACAGTGTTGATCTCAGGAATCCGATCCTCCCTACAAATGATGCCATATTTATCAAGAGATCCAGTAACCAAACTGTCATCTGTCAATACAATTCACTTCTTACCAATTTTGCATAACCACACTTGTAGATAGGGCCCTTTACTGGCTTCAGATTTGGGTATCCCCAATGCAATACACGGTTCTACAATCCTCAGCATGTTAACTGAAGCCTTGTTGAGGTTAACCAAAGTTCCATTGAAGATCTGGTGGAGGGGAAGAAGCTGCAACACCTTTCAACCTTTGGACTCACACCATTGATCCCTCAGATCCAGATAGCAAATGCCAATTTGGGTTCTGCAGGTACCTAGAGGGTGCCAGCTTTTCTTGCCATCCCAGCCATCCGAATCTCAGTCCTGTACATCTGCCTGTACTCCTTATGATAATGCTTAGCTTCTTCATAGATAAGTTTCCTCCTTGCCTTTTGAGGCATCTTTTGGGCACACATCTTTCTCAGACCCTTCATCTTCAGCTCTGGGAAATACCTTTGCTTTTTCGTAAGGGTTTCTGGCACAGCAGGAACTTTCTTTTTCTTATCTTTGACACCCTCCATGGTTCCAGGCAGAAAAGAGGCCACATAGTAAGTTCTTAATAAGGTGTAGGCCTTATGACCAGGCAGAATGAGTTCTTCTAATCAGGCCTTGAAATATAAAAAAGATTATCCTTTATGTTAGAGAAATATGTTTTATTTAAATATGGCCAGTTTAGCAATTGATCTTAAGGTACTCTTTTCCAAATGTGATTTTGCAATGAAGCTGGTCTCTTCAACTGGAAGAGAGGGTATCATGCCAGTTTAGGGAAAAGCAAAGCCTATATATAGTTTTCTTAACATAAAATGGATTCTTTTTGGTGTTTAACTGATACTCTGGGAACGTTGCTTATAGCTTCCAGCTGCCATGAAGACGGAAGTTCTGTAAGATAGGATTCACTGGCTCTGCTGATGACATTGTCTGTGCAAACAGATCAGGATATGTCATAATAGAGCTTATTGTTGCTAGAATCATAATTACTTTTTATGGGATTAAACTATAGAAATCATACTTGGTACTAAGATACCAAGTAATTATCATAAAAAACTAAAATATCTAAAGAGATCTTCAGAAAAGACTGAGCTGCTGTTTTTCTTACTCCCCATGGGTCATCTGTTCAGAGCTAAGTGGAGATCCATTAAGTTTATTTCATTTGGTTTCAATATAACCACAGGGTTAAATTTATCATGTGGATACTCATGGATTGGAACCAGAAAACCATTTTTTTAAAAAATTCCAAAATTTAGTGCAAAAGCTGAGAAGTCTTTTCTTCTCTAAGGATTCTTTCTCTCCTTGGCCCTGGCCCCAGGCCTTCAACAGCAAAGCCTGATCTAACCTCTGTGCATACCACCCCTGCAGATATCAGTGACAAACACTAAAATTTTTCTGAACGTCAGATTTACAAAGAGAGAGACCTGAACATTTGTGATATCTCCTTTTAGGTGGCTATAGGAATCTCAAACTGAAGGTGATCTCTTGACCTTCCCTGTCCATGAACTTGGGCGAAATGACACCATTTATATTTCTAATAATTTTCTCTCCCTCAGTCTCCTATATTCCATTTACCACCAAATGATCTTGATTATTTTACCTTCTGAATATCTATCAAATCTCCCCTACACACACATTTTTTTTCCACATTCACTCTCGTCATTTTTAATGCAAGTCACCCACACGTCTGGCCTGAAATGCTGAAATAGTTTGTTATCTCCCGAGTTAGTCCTCTCTAATCCATTCTCCATGATGTATCTAAAGACATTGCCTTAAAGATAAAACCTGACTATCCCAGACCTCACTTTCAACCTTCAAATCATTGCTTTTGCAATTAAGATATCTTCAACAAGGTCATGGATGGCGTGGCCCCTGTGCCCACTCTGTTCCAGTCACGGAGCTCTTCCTAGGCCCCCCAGACCTGATTCCCACATCAAGCTTCCTCTCAGGCTTTTCTTCTACCTATATTATTCCCTAATTCAAATGTGATCCACTCTTATTACCTCTCTTGGAAACTTGTATTTTCCCCTCATGTTATTTGTGAAAATGAGAATTGCATTTGGTCATCTGCAACTCTTCAAGCATTGCAATCTGGTATAGGTGCTTCAAGAGTTGAATAAATGAGAGAGAAAAACAAGGGAAGGAGGTAAATAATTTTAGGTCTGTAGCTTCGAATCTAAGGAGGTTTTGTGAGGTACACCAATTGTTTCTCTGGAGACTAGATGGGAAAAAGTTATTAAATTTAAACGTGAGTTGTTTATGCACAAAGGACTTAGCCAAGGGGGACATAAGAAAAATCTGTCAAAGATTTGACTAAAACATTCCCCTGGATATCTGTATTAATGCTGTCTTTGAACATCTTGAAATCCAATGATTATAGACAAACATATGGTGATGATAAAGTCTTGCGAATGTATTATTATGTCGTATGTTTATATATGAGACAACGTTTAAAATTCATTGACATGTTTATCTGGTTGAGTCTTAGAGGTGGGTGCTTCCCCAAGCCTTGAATCCTAATGGCTGTCACCACCCTGCTTGGTTAAGGTAAAGATAGTACCCTGAAAGCTGCTGTATTCTTATCAGTGGTGGACTTTCCATCTCAGATTCCTCTCTGATCTTTGACCCAAAGGAACTAAGCTGGATGATTTGTAAGCCTCAAGAATTCACAGCACCTGCAGATTGCTCCCCAGCAGAAAGCCAAAATTCCTGGAAAGTACAAAAACAAGCTTTATTACTCTTTTCTTTAATGAAAAGTAATATCTATGATGTTTCCTCATCTGCCTCCTGATAGTATGAGGCCTGGCCTATCTTGGGCAAAAGACAGGTTCTCATTTCTATTGGGCTTTGTTCTCTGAAACCAAGGGCACGGACCAACCAAAACAGTGCTGAAGCCACTGTGCCAGAATGTGCCAGGCATTAGCATCTGGTTCATGAGTCACTTCCTTTTTTTTCTTTTACCTTTATTAAATTATAACTGTATACATTAATGGATTTATGGGGTACAATGTGCTTATTTGATATACAATGTGGAATGCTGACATGGAACTGATTAACATAACCATGACCTAGCTTAGTTATTTGTTATGGTAAGATATTTATACTCTATACTTAATAGTTTTGCAACATACTATTGCATTATGCACAATAGCTGAGGTCCCACCAAATACCCTCCCCATCCCCACACACTCCTCTTCCCTCCTTTCTGGACTACAGTCATGTTTTACCATTCGTATGAATGTGTAGGTGAGTTGCTTCTTAAGCTGAAGGGAGGGACATGGGTCAGGAGGGAGAGGACTCATTTTTCTCTATGAAGAAGTTTTTTTACCTTCTAACAAAGAGCATGGATAAGGTTATAAGCAAAATATCAGTTCTGACCCAGATTATTCCATGTAATCATGTGCTCTACAACCAGTTTTATTGGGATGTTGTTTGTTTAAGAATTTTACTCTTAGGCTCTGCTCCCATAGCACAGTGGTTATGGCGCCAGCCACATACACCAGAACTGGCAGGTTCAAACCAGCCCATGCCTGCCAAACAACAATGACAACTATAACCAAAAAATAGCTGAGCGTTGTGGCAGGTGACTGTAGTCCCAGCCACTTGGGAGGCTGAGGCAAGAGAATTGCTTAAGCCCAGGAGTTTGAGATTGCTGTGAATTGTGATGCTATGGCACTCTACTGAGGGCAACACAGTGAGACTCTGTCACAAAAAAAAAAAAAATTACTTCGAATATTTTATTTTGAATTTTATGTAGATTTGTTAATGGAATTTTACTACCTTCTAATGATAAAATGATATTTCTAGATCAGTGGTTCCCAAAGTGTGGTGTTTAGGCCAGCAGCATCCAAATCACCTCAGAACTTGCTAGAAATGCAAGTTTTCAGTATCCACCTAGAAGTATTAGGGTGGGGCTCAAAAGTCTGTCTTTTAAGAAGTCCCTCCAGGGATCGTGGTGCACCCTCATGTTTAGAATCACTACATTGGATCGTCAATTCATCCCACATGCTGGCAGAATATGGTCGCTTCTGGCCAATGTAGAGCAGCTTATCACAGGACCTGAGTAATGCAGGTAGGTGTTTGCAATGACCTAGCTGCTGAACCATCAGAGGGCTCCATCACTAGCTAAGCCACCTATTCTCAATTCAAATCCAGGTCCTAAAAAATCACAAATGACTGTGTGTCCTGGTCATTCATAGCCACTGCTAATTATTAAAATCATAAAATATAAACCTGTGAATGTCAATACTGTACTGTATTTATTATAAAGTGTTAAATTTAGCATGGTGAAAAGAGGTTTAAAAGTTAAATAATTAACAGGCTCTGTGACATATTCACAATGATACTTTTTTTTTTAAGTAGGTAAAATGATACTGCTATAGTTAAAGGAAATTTAGAAGTCAGATTATTAGTCCATCTGGGAAGGACATATCTATAAAAAAAATTTCAGGGTCGTTATCATGTCTTCAAAAAGAGCTTACTTGAAAAATTACACTGAGAAAGTAAAGATTAGATTCCAAATCCTTTTCAAGGGAAAAAAAGGTACATACAGTTTTTCAGGTCACTTCTGAATTCAGTGACACTTCAATCATCTTTCTATCCATAGGGGTTCCCGAATCACATATGGCCACATGCAGCAAAGACATTTTCTGATGTTTGGTCCTCATTCTTGCCCAAGCTCAAGTTTTGTTTTGAAATGTTTTCATTACATATTTATTTCTCTTCTTGAAAGGTATATTTTAATTATATTAAATCTGCTCTTTCGTTTGTGGATAGAAATTATGGTTTGGCAATAAACGTAGAAAGTTCAAGGTTAGAGATCCAAGCCTTTAATGGCTCACGGAAAAACAAACATTGACAACGCACTAGATAAACGTTCTGTCTCAAAATATTAATCACAGTTCCAATTACAAAAATGCTGTCTGTCTCTTAAAATGCTGGGTTTCCGGAAGCTGCCTGCATCCTTGGCCCTTAGGGTGCTGTTGGCCGGAGAATGACTAGACTCGCCCCAAACTAAGGCAAGCATGAAACAAAGTTTATTGAGAAAGACAGAGATGAATTTACAGACTTAGAAGGTTTGTAGAGCAAGTCACGTTCACCTTAGAGAGCAAATAGGCCTCCACGTTGTGACAAGAAAAGGCAAAGAGGCCTTGGTTATGGCTGGTGGTTATGTTTATACTGCCTGGATCTGGCCTACCTCATGGTTCAGAGGTCACCTTGGAGCCAGAGTCTTACTGCATGTACAGACCTCTCATGAGCCTCTCTAAGAGCTGATTGGGGGTATGAATCACAATGTACAGTTAGGCTAATGTCCTGATAACTAGTCTTAAGGTTGTTCTATGTCACCTTCAAGACTCTGTTGTACTGTTGGTAGACCCATGAGCTAGAGAGTCTTCTGCATCCTTTTTGCAGCTGGCATGCTCAGTTCTGAATGGTAGATTGGTGAGAGTGTGTGTGTATGGGGGGGAGTGTTTCCTTCTTCCCAGTTGACAGCATCACACACAGGACTAACATGAGATGGGGGGACTGGGAGCCCCACCTTTGTCCTTTTTCCCTAGGAGAGCTGGATTTCTACCTAATCCAACGAGTATGACAGTTCTTGAGTATTTATCTAAAGACTCTTTGTTCCTGAATGCGATTTTCTTTATAATTATCAACATGTTCACGTTCTTTGTGTTATGTTTAGGTGAATTTCTACTTTTAGGCCTTTATCCACACCAGTCTTCTTACAAGGAACAGAGTATTCATCCTCCACTTTTGCAAAGTTTCCATTATTGCTCATAACTCTAAACAAATGACGGATCCCAGTTTGGAGAGCAGCTATTGCTCCTGAGGGCAGCTGTGGTGTTTGTGGTGGACTCTGACATGCGTTGTCTGCCCAGAGCCTCACTATCACTAGGAAGTAATGCCTTCCTCCTTTGGTGTGTTTGCTCCTTCTGTCATTCCAGGTCCTGGTCTACCCTTGTGGTTGCACAGCTTGGACAGTGGCAAGCATGAAATATGGCTGGGTTTTCCTCTCCAAGCTGTCACTGGAGAGACAGTAGATTGAGGTGGCCTGGAGGAAGAGGAACCTTTTGGATGCCTCTCTCCAGAGAATGTGCCTCCTTGCCTTTTTCTGTCCCACGAGGAATGCCTTTCCATTACTTGCACGAAGGAATAGGCAGCATCTTCTTCCCGAAGTAGTTTGTATTCCTTCTGTCCACAGCCTAAAGGGGAGCCGGTGCTTAAACAGGATAAATCAGAGCCCTTTGTTTGATTCCAGTATCAGCAGAAAATATTTATTGAACACATTTCATGTGCTAATCATTGCTTTTGGAATTAAAACTTTTTTTTCTTATTGTCATCTCCATTTTTTTTTACAAAGGTAACTGAGATTTGTTTCAATATTTGGCCGAAGATCTTCGAGCTGGAGCATATAAAAACAGGAATTTGGGGCTCTCAAATTGGTGGTCTGTATTGCTCAGATGCTGTAGCTATGATCTGGCTGTGGTATTTGTGACCCTGTTATCCTGGGCACAATTTGCCTGCCCGGGCTGATAACCCCTTAACTTCCCAGGACTGATTAAAGCAATATAGACTGAAGAAAAACACCATTCTTCTCCAAACTCCAAGTAAGATTTTAAGACTGATTTATTGGAGATTTTGTAAATGTTTGAATTATAACTGGTAAATTTGCCCTAATAGTGGTTGTTCCTAGTTCACTGTTGAAGATAAAACGTGGCTTACTCATAGATCGATGATGTTTTAGTTTACTATTCAATAAAATCAGAGATGCCTATACACGTATGTGTTAGGATTCACAGTGCAAAAATGACTTAAATAAAACAAGTGTTTTTCTCCCTCACATAAAGTCTGGTGTTAGGAGGTCCAGGAAAGTTCTTAGAACAGAGAAACGCCGTGGCCCTTTGATATAGTTCCTATGGGTCCTGACCAACAGGTTGAGAACTGCTGTCCTAGAAGGTTTTTTTGTTTGTTTGTTTTTTGATACAGAGTCTCACTATGTCAGCCTTGGTAGAGTGCTGTGCTGTCACAGGTCACAGCGATCTCAAACTCTTGGACTTAAGTGCTAATGCCTCAGTCTCCCAAGTAGCTGGGACTACAGGTGCCCACCGCAATGCTGGCTATTTTTTAGTTGTGGTTGTCACTGTTTAGCAGGCCGAGACCAGGTTTGAACCACCTTGGTGCATGTGGTCGGTGCCATAACCACTGTGTTAAGGGTCCTGAACTATTTTAGAAGGTTTACAGAGACCGAAGACTTTCCTACTTTTTTGTTGAATAACAGGAGTACATCTTTGTACACAGATCACCTCATAGTCCAAGATGCTTTGTTCAAGTCCAACAACTGCATCTCCATTCCAATCCCCAAAGAGGAAGCAGATAGAGGCCTTGTTTTCCCTTTTGGGGAGACTCCATAAGTAACACATACATGAACACCTTTGCTTCTGTTAGAATTTAATCACATGACTGCATCTACTTATAAAGGAAGTGAGAAATAGTCCTGTAGTTGGACGGGAATGTGTGTAATTAAAAATCTGCCTTACACAGTTCACTCATGTAACAAAAACACTAGTAGCCCCTTAATATCTGGGGGGAAAGAAGTGTTCTTATAAGTGAAGTGCAGAATAGGTAACGGGAGGCACCTGTAGGCTCTGTCCAATGTCATTGTCAGGAGCTGGCCTGAGCTGGGATAGGAGGCTAAGCTGCCAGGTGGTAGGAGTAGTCAATTACAGCTCAAGCCAAAAACAGAAGAGGTAAGCTTGTAATCACTACCTGCCACAGCAGGAGTCCAAGTTAGGAGCGGGCACCAGCTCCCCTGTTCCATCTACCTCTATGGAAAGACGCACCCCCTGAAGGTCAGATGGGTCACTGTAGAAGTTTAGAGGTCAGCTCACTGTTGACAGAGAGCTGCTGGGCCAAGGCTCCAGCAGGTTTATGGACCTTGAAGTCCAGGAGGTCAGGGGTGGACTAGGAGGAGAAAGGTATGTGGTACTGAGTCCAAGCAGCAAAGAGCATCTCCAAGTACTCCCTTCCACTAGATAAGGAAAACCTCAGTAGTGACACCTGCTGAGAAACTCTGCCCAGGCCTCAGATAAGAAGACCTAGGGTAGAGGCCTTTGGGCCAGATATGCAAATATGTGAAGAGCATGACCAGACAGAGGGCCCATTCCTTGGCTACAACACCCCTGGGAGACAGCCTTACACTGGCGACGCTCCAAGTCCAGAATGGGAGGACAGCTTTGCTCCCAAAGTCCTTCCAGGTAAAGTCTCTGCAAGTGCCTGTGGTCAGGCTTGAAAAATCACACTTAGGGTTTTAAGTAGGAGAGTGACTCCTCAATAACCCACGTTTTCTTACACCTGCTCCCACCTCTTTAATAATCAGCCATGGGTACTAAAAGCTGCAAGCGAATGTATAACCTCTTAATGAGTTTTCTTCTTAATTAATTTCTTACCTTCTTTTATTTTCCCATTAGGAAATCTTACCCTTTCAGCAAGGGAGGATGTCCTTTTTGTCAGTGCCACCAAAATATCACCTTTTTTGGGACATCATTGGTTTCTGCCCTAAGCTCTATTTCCAGGCTCTACCCCTATTATTTTGGGAAAATAAATTAGCCATGTGCCTGCCCTGGTGCCGTGCCTGACACAGGCATTTCCTTTCTTCTCTCTTTCCAAGAGGCAAGCCCCGTTTTAGTATCCTTTGTTGGAGGGAGGCACCCCTTTCTATAGTGTGGGGGCATGTGTTATGTGCTCCAAAAATAATTATTCATTTAAATAAAGATGAGCTCCATTTTTAAATGAAAAGAACCTAGAATTCCAGAAGGAAGCAAAAGAGAGCTATATAAAATACCAAGATATACAGAAGAGTGTCATTAACAGTGCTTTCACTTAGGAAGTCAGAAAGTGAATGAGAACTCTCCTCAGGAAGAGACAGAGGTACAGTTATCACTGCCCATCGTCCTTTCTTCTTTTTCTACATGGAGAGTGAAGTTACAGAAAGAAAATCAGCACAGGTGTATTGCAGGATATGTGGGGCAAGGGAAGGGAGGAAAAGATGATGTGGAGGAAAAGGGATGTGTCCTCCCCTCCTCTCAAATTCATGTGCCAAGCTCCTAATTCCCAAAGTGATGGTATTGAGAGGTAGGTGATTAGGTCCTGAGGGGGAAGCTCTTAAGAATGACGTTGGTGCCTTTATAAAAGAGGCCCGTGGGAACCCCCTGGTCCCTTCCATCACATGGGCACACAGAAAGGTGACCCAGAAAACCAACTCTCGCCAGATACTAAAGCTGCCTTTGTCTCAGGTTTTTCAGCACCTACAACTGTGAGAACTAAATTTCTATTGCTTCTGAGCGACCCAATCAATGATCCAGGCATCACTACAAAAGTTTTGAGACAGACTGTGTCTCAAACGTCCATTATTTCATTTCTTTTCTTTCTTTTTTTTTTTTTTTTTGAGACAGAGCCTCAAGCTGTCCCCCTGGGTAGAGTGCCGTGGCATCACAGCTCACAGCAACCTCCAACTCCTGGGCTCAAGCGAGTCTCCTGCCTCCACCTCCCAAGTAGCTGGGACCACAG
>CAUYTI010008684.1:0-11616 GCA_963575145.1 Galago senegalensis | reverse complement strand
TTTTTTTGAGGCAGAGCCTCAAGCTGTCCCCCTGGGTAGAGTGCCGTGGCATTACAGCTCACAGCAACCTCCAACTCCTGGGCTCAAGTGAGTCTCCTGCCTCCGCCTCCCAAGTAGCTGGGACCACAGGTGCCCGCCACAATGCCTGGCCATTTTTTGGTTGCAGCCATCACTGTTGTTTGGCGGGTCCGGGCTGTGGATTCGAACCCGCCACCTTAGGTGTACGTGGCTGGCGCCTTAGCCGGTTGAGCTATAGGCGCCAAGCCTGAACAAAATATTGTATCCAAATGATGAAATAAAAAGGAACTCCATCACAGAAAGGAACAAACTACTGGTTTACCCAGCACCAAGGATGAAGGTCAAAGGCTTTATGCTTCAGCAAAAGATGCCAGATTCAAAGGGCCACATATTCTGTTTCCATTTCCACAACATCGAAATAGCAAAACTGTAAAGGGCAGAGACCAGATCACAGGTTGTCCAGTTAGGGGTGGGCAGGTAAGGGGAGTCTGGGGAATGACGGAGCTCCTTTGTATTTTAATTGTGGTTGTGGTTACACCATGTGATTTGCCAAAACATGTAGAACTATAAATGAAAAGAGGGAAAACTTGATGTAAATTAAAACATTACAACAAATATCAGCAAAATGTATGATTCTGGCATCTGCAGTTGTGAGTCTACAGTACCTGTGGCACTTCCAACATTTATTCTTTACGTGGTTGCCAATTGATGAGGGGGTGTGTGTGTGTGTCTCAAAAGTTTAACGGGTTAGAATTTCAAAAGAAATGGCAGAGGTAGTTGGCATTTGGTGTCCATCTAAGCATTTGAGAAGGTCCTCACACTAAAAACTTCCAAGTTACCTGTCCTTACTAGGGGGGTGGGGAGCAAGTACACAGTTTCATTGTCTGAGACTCTCTCCTGCTAGGTTCTACATCCTGTACCTTCTTTGTTTTGGGGAGGGGGTGACAGAGTCTCACTATGTTGCCCTGGGTAGAGTAATGTGGTGTCACAGCTCACAGCAACCTCAAACTCTTGGGCTTAAATGATTCTCCTGCCTCAGCCTCCCAAGTAGCTGGGACCACAGGCACTTGCCACAACGCCTGGCTATTTTTTGTTGCAGTTGTCGATGTTCTAGCTGGGCTGGGCCGTGTTTGAACCTGCTAACTTCGGTGTATGTGGCTGGAGCTGTAACTACTGTGCTATGGGCACCAAGCCACATCATGCACCTTCTTACACTTTCAGGGCCCAGAACTTCAAAGGCACAAGAGGGAATTTCCCAGCTGAGAAGGTGGAGGGAAGAAGCTCAACCCGCAGTTTCCGTCCACAAACCTTAACAGATGAAGTAAAAATAAACAAATCATGAAATCAAAAATAAATATAAAAAAACAACCCCCCACAAAACAATAAAAACCCCAAACTTCCCATTTCAAAAGAAATAAAATAAAGCTAGGAAAAACAAAACAAAACAAAAATGCAGGCACAGAAATAGCTCTACAAGATCAAAGGCAAAATAACTTGCCAAAAATCTTTCCAAAGAAGCACCGAGGAAAGAGAAATAAGATTCCAGAAATGAGGCTGGTTCTTTTTTTTTTTTGAGAAAGAGTCTCACTCTGTCGCTAGGTAGAGTGCTGTGGCATCATACTTCACAGCAACCTCCAACTTTTGGGCTCAAACGATCCTCCTGCCTCAGCCTCCTGAGTAGCTGGGACTCCAGGTGCCTCCCACAACGCCTTGCTAGTGTTAGAGATGGGGGGGTCTCACTCGTGCTCAGGCTGGTCTTGAACTCCTGAGCTTAGTGATACACCTGCCTTGGCCTCCCCAAGTGGGATTACAGGCATAATTAGAGCCACCCTGCGTGGGTGGTTCCTAATGCTGGCTCACCCCTCACCTCCAGCCCCCAAAGCACAAGGGAGAACAAAGTAGGAGAACCTAATCGGGGGTGTGTGTGGAACCTCAGTAACACCTTACAGTGCTGCCAAAATTATATTCTTTTGAAGCTTCTACCATATACTAACCTAGTTGATCTTCACCAACTGTAAATTAGTTTATTCATCATATTTTTGATGAATTGATTATTTTACTAAAACAAAGCATCTTTTTAAATGCATTTTACCTTGAATTCTATTTTTTTTTGAGACAGAGTCTCACTATGTTGCCCCCAGTAGAGTGCTCTGGCATCACAGCTCACAGCAACCTTAAACCCTTGGGCTTAAGTGATTCTCTTGCCTCAGCCTCCCAAGTAGTTGGACTACAGGCAGCCACCACAATGCCCGGCTATTTTTTGGTTGTAGTTGTTGTTGTTGTTTGGCAGGCCTGGGCTGGATTCGAATCCACCAGCTCCTGTGTATGTGGCTGTGCCCTACCTGCTGAGCTACAGCTGCTGAGCCTTAATTTTACTTTTTAAATGTTAGTGTCCTTGTTGGCCCCCTCCAAATTGTTGGTGTATGCTGAACAATATTTAGGAAAAATATTAGGCAGGCAATCATTTTTGTCAGTGTTAAATAATGAGATTCAGAAAATATGAGTAAGTGTAGAGTTCATTTGAGTGCAAAGCTTGAGGACAGCTATCCAGAAAACACAGGCCCCAAACAAAGGAGGTTAGCATTCTGAAGTTTCACTTATACATAGGCAGAGACAGAGAAGTGATAGCAGAATTATAAACGTTTTTTTCCATACAAGCCACTGCATACAGTATAGTGATTTGATTGGCTACAGACTGCTACATTCCAAGGAAGATTCCTTTCTCACTCTAGGATGAGGGGTAACGGGTCTGGAGGGGTCTTATTTCTGGCATCATCCTGTCTTTGCTAATCACTTACAGGACAAGAATGAGGCAGAGATTTAATCTATAATTGGAGAAACAGAAGCTACAGCTGTGAGAATTGCCTGACTCAGGACATATAGCCATTCCTCCCAAGGATCAAATAACTTGAAGTTCGGCTTGGCGCCTGTGGCTCAAGTGGCTAAGGCGCCAGCCACATACACCCAAGGTGGTGGGTTCAAATCCAGCTCGGGCCCACCAAACAATGATGGCTGCAACCAAATAATAGCTGGGCATTGTGGCAGGCACCTGTCATCTCAGCTACTTGGGAGGCTGAGGCAGGAGACTTGCTTGAGCCCAGTAGTTGGAGGTTGCTGTGAGCTGTGATGGTGATGCCACGGCACTCTACCCAGGGGGACAGCTTGAGGCTCTGTCTCAAAAACAAACAAACAAACAAAAGAAAGCCTCAAAACAAAATAACTTGAAGTTCTAACCACTTTAAAATTTGAATTATTTATTTATTTATTTAAAGACAGAGTCTTACTTCATCGCCCTCTGTAGGGTGCTGTGGTGTCACAGCTCACAGCAATCTCCAACTCCTGGCCTTAGGCGTTTGTCTTGCTTCAGCCTCCGGAGTAGCCGGGATTACAGGTGCCCACCACAGCACCCAGCTACTTTTTGTTGCAGTTTGGCCGGGTCCAGCTTCAAACCTGCCACCCTCAGTATGTGGGGCTGGCATCCTACCCACTGAGCCACAGATGCCGCCCAAATTTTGAATTATTTAATTCCAGACTTTGTTTTGCATTTTTTTCAGCATGCAAAGATACAGTGAATTTCTCATCTATAAGCCACCATCTTCATCTCTATTCCCTACCTCTAGTATCACAGGCCCCGGTACCCAGAAGAGAAAACTCTTCCTAAATCCACCCAACTTCATGGGTGAGGGGAAACTGCAAGTTCCCCACCGCATAAGAGAAAGGCCGCGTCAGCCTAGAGTGCTCAGCAAAGTTGCTACAGAGTGGATTGAACAAGTACGGAGATAACTACTGGGCCCAGGACAAGGACCCAGCTTAGGGTACTTTAGACCACTGTGGCCGCTTTAGAACGACTCCAGCTGTCCTGCAGGGCCCTTTAGCTCATACTAAAACCCTTGCCCACTGGACAGTTTCAACATCACTGAGATAACAGGGGCTGCAGGGTGGTCCGTGATGATGGCCCTGCAGGTGCCTGGTGACTGTTTCCCTGTGAACAGGCAAGGGCACAGTGTGGAGATTCTGCCTCACTCACTGGGAGGGGTTTAGGGCAGCCCCACAGGGCGGGCAGGTGTGGGGATCATGGTGAGACTGCCTTTTCCCCTTGGTTGGGTCACTGAAAGATCAACTCACAACTACGGCAGATCAATAAGAGAAAGGTTTATTTCCAAATACCATGTGCATGGGGGGAACCACAAGAATGAATACCCAGGCTTGGCTCCCCAGCACGTGGGCCTGCTATACAACAATGAAAACCGCAACAAAAAAATAGCTGGGCATTGTGGCGGGAGCCTGTAGTCCCAACTACTTGGGAGGTTGGGGCAAGAGAATCATTTAAGCCCAAGAGTTTGAGGCTGCTGTGAGCTGTGACGCCACAACACCCTAGCAAGGCTGACAAAGTAAGACTCTGTCTCGGAAAAAAAAAGGAACGATCACCTAATGTCTCGGTGATGGGCAGACACCTTTATAGATGCATTTTTGAAGGGAAGGAAGAGAGTGTGGAGTGTGGGCACAGCAGGTGGTTGTGGGGAGGGTGAGTACATGGGAAACAGACTAACTTATAAATCAACCTGAGAGGCAGGTGTTGTGTGTTAAATGATCTGGGCAAGTCTGCCCGCATTTGGGGCGGAGGGGTGGTGGGGGGAGAAGTCAATTGTCTACTTTGATCCCCTGGCCAGGTCAGTCTGATTTTATGCAGATAGAGAGAAAGCCCCTTCCTCTGCTTTCTTTCTTTTTTTTTTTTTTTGAGACAGAGTCTCAAGCTGTCCCCCTGGGTAGAGTGCTGTGGCATCACTCACAGCAACCTCCAACTCCTGGGCTCAAGTGAGTCTCCTGCCTCTGCCTCCCAAGTAGCTGGGACTACAGGTGCTCACCACAAGACCAGCTATTTTTAGAAATGGAGTCTTGCTCTTGCTCAGCCTGGTCTCAAACCTGTGAGCTCTGGCAATCCACCCACCTCAGTCTCACAGAGTGCTGGGATTACAGGCGTGAGCCACCAAGCCCAGCCCATGAATAGCTTTTAATTCAAAATATTTTTTATGTTAAGTAGCCATATTTTGGGGTAAAATTTCCTTAGCTCCTTCACATGCAAGGATGTCCCTGTGGATGAAATTCCTGTGCTGCCCAGGAACGAGTGACCTTGTGAGTCCCTCAAACAAACTCATCTCACTCACCCACCTGGGCTTGTCTGAGTCACTCTTGGTCTCTGGGCTTCTTCTCAGTTTGGACTGGGGGTGGTTTTTCTATAACTGTTTTCCTGAAACAAGGGTGATCTGTGCCCTCTAAAGTAATACGGGTCTGATTTTAAACCTGCAGGGGAGAGTTTGAGGCTCTTTACAAATGGTGTTTGAGCGTGGCCTTCTTGGACCATCTACAGCTTTAAGTTAGCAATAGTGTGATATTTTGGTGTGTGTGTTTTGGTTTCGCCTATGACTGCTGGTCTCTTTGCTCCTGGAAGTCACATTATTTCCCAAGTGACTAGAACAGTACAAAGACCTTTTGTTAAAGCTTTTGCTCTCTTTGTCCTTGGTTCCCAGAGTAGCTCCTAGATGAGGAAGGGAGAAGACAGTCTTTGGCTCTTTACAACAAGCCCTTTCAAGACACCTGAGCTTATGTCAACACGGGAAAATGTGGAAAACCCCTAGAAACCTCACGATGGGGAGGGGCTGGTTGCCAGGGAACCAGTCTTGTGCCCAGATGGATGGGGCCTTCAGCTCTACCTCCCAACGTCTGGGGAGGGGACAGGGGCTGAAGGTTAAGTAGATCACCAACGGCCAGTAACTTAATCAACCATGTCTATATAATGAAGTCACCATAAGAAACCAAAAGGCCAGGGTTGGGGGAACTTTCAGATAGCCAGACATGTGGGGGGGGGGCTTATACAGACACCTGCCCAGAGGGTGGCAACTTCACGTGGACAGAAGCTCCTGGGACACTTCCAGATCTCACCCTGTGTCTGTCCTCACCTGGTTGTTTATTTCCGTCCTTTAAAATACTCTTTGTACTGAAGTGCTAAATGTACTGTGTTTCCCTGAGTTCTGTGAGCCAGGCATTTATTCAACACGAGGGAGGGCTTGTGGGAACCCTGATTTACAGCCAGTCAGCCAGCAGTACAGAATTGCCCTGGGGCTGGCAGGTGGCAGCAGAGATGGAGGACAGTCTTATTTATTTATTTATTTATTTAGTAGAGACAGAGTCTTACTTTATAGCCCTTAGTAGAGTGCCATAGCGTCACAGCTCATAGCATCCTCCAACTCCTGGGCTTAGATGATTCTCTTGCCTCAGCCTCCGAGTAGGCTACAGGTGCCCACCATAATGCCCGGCTATTTTTTGTTGCAGTTTGGCCGGGGCTGGGTTCGAACCTTCCACTGGAGGGCAGTCTTGAAGCCAAACCTGTGGAGGTGTTGTGACCCTCAGGGAGATGGTGCTGGAATTAAACTAGTGGACACCAGCTGGGGTCTGACCTTGCAGAATGGATTGCTTGCTTGGTGTGGGGGGAACCACCCCCTGCACTTGGTCATGGAGGTCTTCTGTGTTGACTGTCACAGGGTCGGGGGTGGGGGGAGAATGGGGGGGGAGAAGAGCTTGGTCGGTCCCCTGTGGCCTCCGCCATTAGGGCAGGTGTGAAGGTGGGGGAGAGGGCGGGGGGAGCTCTGGCCAGGACGGCCAGAATGGGCATTTTCTTTCCTTTTTCTTTCTTTCTTTTTTTTTTTTAGAGACAGAGTCTCACTTTATCGCGCTCGGTAGAGTGATGTGGTGTCACAGCTCACAGCAACCTCCGACTCTTGGGCTTAGGCGATTCTCTTGCCTCAGCCTCCCGAGTAGCTGGGACTATAGGCTCAGTGCGTAGGGCGCCCAGCTATTTTTTTATTGAAGTTTGGCCGGGTCAGGTTTGAACCCACCACCGTCGATATATGGGGCTGACGCCCTACTCACAGAGCCACAGGTGCCTCCCCAGAATGGGCATTTTCATGGTTTTCAAACATAGAGCAATGCCTCTCCCTGCTGCCTGCAGACTTTTTATAATAGCAGTAAGACATAGGACCCAGAAAGCAAAACACCCCACTAGCAATACCCAGGGTTTCTCCCTGGCATTCGCCACGTGGCAGGCAGTGTGGTAGATGCTTCCGCAGGTAGTTCATCAACATCCCTTGAAGTCAGCTCCACGGTGGTTAATCTCATTTCACTTGTGGGAAACCTGAGGCTCAGAGGCTTTTAAAGGTTCCCCCAAGTTACCCAGCTAAGGCGGGGCGGAACTGGCTTTCCTGTCCAGGGCTGCCTGACTCCAGAGCGCTCACCCCTGGTGCTCATGGGTCTTCGCCTTACCTGGGTCCACCTCTGCTTCTCTCTGGCAAGTTCCAGTACTGTCATCATGTCCTGTCTTTGTGTGACTCCAGTTCATATCCTTTTTGTAGGGACTCCTGGGCCTGATCCTCTTCTATTCCCTAAATCTAAGTCCTGCCTTCACTCTTGTGAGGTTAAATCCACTGGGTCCCAAGGATCCCAGCGTCTGTGTGTATTGTTGATGGTGTATTCTTTGGAGCCTCTGATGGGAGACACAGGGGAAAGAAGCTGCAGACGGGATGATAATTGAAGGGAGGCCGAGACTCGCTCTGGTCGAGGCCCGGCTAAACTTTACTGATTATCTTATATACTTTCAAACATTCAGTAAGAATTTAACACATATACAATTGATTTTGTTTAGAGTAAATAAAAGCATAAGAGAGACTGGCTGTCTGTTCCTTTTAGCCCAAATCGAAACTAGAGATTATAATGCTAATGAAGGAGGAAGACAGAGAACAGGACCCAATGCTCGAAGACCGGTCTGTTCACCCCCAGCTGCGACCCCGGCTGATTCTCCACAATTTCTTTTAGAGAGACCTTCCTACACGTTTCTGCATATCTATAGGCAGGTACAGAAGCTCGATCTTCAAAGAAATGTTTCTCAGAATCAATCTCCCGGGGGAGCACATTGAAGTGAACTGCCGTGTCTGAGCAAGGGGAGCTTATCTCCTACATATTGTAGACACAGAAAGATAGGACTACATCACAAAGTAATTTAACTACTTACAAATCTATACCCAGTCTCTCGAGAAATACCAGACGAGCAAATGCATTCGTAAGGCCCAGCAGACGTCTACAGCGCCCTCCTCTGTGTTGACGTCCTGCTCTGGGCAGGTGCACAGCTCCCCAAGACCCTCTTTCTCCCAACTTGTGTCTCCCAGGCCTTCGAATCCCCGATGCTCAGCCAGGGCAGCTTTCCTATTTCTTTCCTTCCTCATCTTTCTCTGTCTCAGATGTTTTAGTACGGAGACCGGTTTTGCCTTCCTGAGGCTTTCCTTCCTCTATTATCTGGTCCCAGCAGCCAAGGACAGGCTAGCATATGACCCAGAAAGCAAAACTCCTTTCCCCTGGACAGCTGGTGGGAGAAAAAGAGGGGGAGAGAAGGGAGAGAAGAGGCTGAGACTTCCCAGACACGACCGTTTTTAGTCTCCTTAGCTTTAGTGAGATAAATTGAGCTACCCTGAGAGTGAGGATGGCTTATTGCTCCTGGCAGGAGAGGAGAAAATATCTCAAAGAGATTTCCTTGCATTCTCTCTCTCTCTCTGTGGAAACATCCTGTTCCCTGCATGCAGGGACCCATTTATTTTTAAAGATAATCTCCATTCAGCTTGGTGGTCCCCCCGTGGGCTCCACCATTTGGGCAGGTGTGGAGATGGGGGAGGGGGGCAGGGGGTGGACAGCTCTGGCCAGGAGGGCCAGAATGGGCATTTTCGTCTTCTCCAAGTGGAGAGCAATGCCTCTCCCCACTGCCTGCAGACTTTTTATAATAGCAGTAAGACAACTGTGGGAAGCTGTGGTGTATTAACTCTGGGGAGTAATCATCTAATCACATTCCAGGCTGATTTGAGGCACTCATCTGGACCAAATGCCTCCCCACACCCCAGGACCGGCTATATGAGGCTGCAGCCAGGCTCCATCAAGCCTTATTGCTTAATTAAAAACAAATTCCCAAGTAATTTATTTTTTTTGTTTTTTATTATTATTATTTTTTGCCTTCCCATAAAACCTCCAGCCACACAAAGGGTGAGGGAGAAACTCAGGGGTCAGGAGTCGAAGCTGAGATGTATAGGTCTGGCTGCTGTGCTGGTCACCACCTTGCCACTTGGGGTTGGGGTGACACTAAATGGAAAAGCTGCGTATGGGGCCAGCTCCTGCTGCACTGAGACAGTGACGGATGTGACAGGGAGGCAGGTTGGCTGGAATGACTGCTTTTTATTAAACTATGTCATCCCTCAGCCCTCAGCCTGGGGTTTTAGCTTGACTGCTCTGAGCTGTGACAGACCCTTCAGAATGTCACTACCCTAATTAGGGCCTTAAGTGAAGCACTTGCCCTGGGTTGTCGGGCAAGCCCTTGGTACCACACAGCAGGTGCAAAGCGCAGCCCTACATGCCTCTCCAGGCTGGGCCAGCCCCCCAGACGGCCCTTCAAAGGTGTTTTCAGAGTCCTAGGAGGACCTGGCTAGAACCAGGGACCTGGGCAGCCATAGCCCCACCCTGTCTATTACTCCCAGGATGACTCTGGACCACACTCTTTTGTTCTCTGGTCCTCAGTTTCCCCAACTGAACAAGGAGGATAGATCCTATTTTCCAAACAAGATGATAAGGGGATCAGAGTGGCCAGTGGAGATAGAATAGCTGGGCTTCCCTGCCACCTGCAGGGTGTGAGGAAGATAGCTTGGTGTTGGGTTGGTTTTGAATAGAAAGACAGGAGTTCCAGCTCCCCATACAGGCCCGGGCAGGCATTCTCTTACCTGGCAAGAAGTTGGGGACAGCCAGCAGAGAGGCATGCTGACGGCACGTGTGTGCACACGCCGCATTGTTACAGGAGGCCAGTTTGTTTGTCCCCATTTCTGTGTAGATTCCCGTGATACACTACGTTCGATTTGTCCACTTGTCCGGGATGAACCTCTGGGTAGTTGACAGTTGGAACATCACTAACTGCGCTGGGAACATCCTGGCACGTGCACACGTCTGGGTGAGCACCTGGACCCACTTCTGATGAGCAGGGACCTGAGAGGAGAACTGCTGGGCCAGAGGCAACACAGACATTTTAAATTATATTTTTTACTTTTTACTTTTATTTCAGATTAATACGAGGGTAAAAACGATTAGGTTACAAATATTTGCATTTGTTAGGTAAGGTCCCTGTTGCAGTTGTGCCCCGCACCCAGGAGGTGTGCCGTGTGCCCCACATTGTGCCTGTTGGGTAGGAGCCCACCCATCCCCCTCCCTCCTCCTCCCCTCTCCTCTTCCCTCCCCAAACCTGAATTCAATTAAGTTTTTCTCTCCTGTGGGTATTAGTTCATCGCCTGGCTTCATATTGGTACTGAGTACACTGGATATCTGCTTTTCCGTTCCTGTGATACTTTACTGAGGAGAATGTTCTCCAACTCCATCCAGGTTAAAATACAAAAGATAAAGTTTGCATCTTTTTTATGGTTGAATCGTATCCCATGGTGTACATATACCACAGTTTATTAATCCGCTCGTGAGTTGATGGGCACTTGGCATTGAGAATTGAGCTGCGATAAACAATCTAGTGCGAGTATGCTTGTGTAAAATGATTTTATTTTTCTTCTGGGTGGATACCGAGTAACGGGATTGCAGGATCAAATGGAAGGTCCCTTTTAGCTCTTTGAGGCTTCTCCATACTTCTTTCTAAAGAGGCTGTATTAGTTTGCAGTCCCACCAACCGTGTAAAAGCATTCCCTTCTCTTCACACCCACACAAGAATCTGCAGCTTTGGGTCTGTGTGATGTGGGCTGTTCCCAGTGGGGTTCGGTGACATCTACCCACTCGGTTTTTTAGCTTTCAGAGACCTGCCGCATAGTCCTCCAGCGTGGTGGTACCAACTTGCCTGTCTGCAAACAGTGTGTGAGGGCTCCAGCTGCTCCAAATTCCTGCTAGCCCTTGACATTACCTTTGTTTTCCATTTTATCCAATGTTGTGGATTACAATGATAATGTTGAGTTTTTAATTAGAATTTCTTTAATGATGAGGGAGGTTGAGCTCCTCTTCAGCTGTCTGTCGGTCATTTGTAGCTTTTGCCCATTTTTTCCCCATAGAATTGTGGTTTTTTTCTTATTGATTACTGAGACTTTAAAAATACATTTTGGGGGCAGCACCTGTGCTCAAAGGAACAGGGCGCCAGCCCCATATACTGGAGGTGGTGGGTTCAACCTGGCCCTGGCCAAAAACCGAAAAAAAAAATACATTCTGGTTATGAATTTATTGTTGGATATATACGGAGGGTGCCAGAAAATGTATACACATTTTAAGAAAGTAAAAAAATGTATTAAAATTGTGATACTCAATATATAACACTAACAAAAGAGGATCCAAGTTACATTTGAGCACCTCATATAATTGCCAAAATCAAATGTGACTTGACTATTACAATTATTTTTTTTTTTTTTTTTGAGACAGAGCCTCAAGCTGTCCCCCTGGGTAGAGTGCCATGGCATTACAGCTCACAGCAACCTCCAACTCCTGGGCTCAAGCGAGTCTCTTGCCTCCTCCTCCCAAGTAGCTGGGACCACAGGC
>CAUYTI010008683.1:0-40304 GCA_963575145.1 Galago senegalensis | reverse complement strand
TGAGAGAGTTAGATCAAACAAACAACTATTTGTAGTCATTTTTTTTTTTTTTTTTTTTTAGACAGGAGCCTCAAGCTGTCCCCCTGGGTAGAGTGCCATGGCATTACAGCTCACAGCAACCTCCAACTCCTGGGCTCAAGCGAGTCTCTTGCCTCCGCCTCCCAAGTAGCTAGGACCACAGGCACCCACCACAACCCCCGGCTATTTTTTGGTTGCAGCCGTCATTGTTGTTTGGCAGGTCCGGGCTGGGGATTCGAACCCGCTACCTTAGGTGTATGTGGCTGGCGCCTTAGCCAGTTGAGCTATAGGCGCCGAGCCTATTTGTAGTCATTTTTAATAAAATTGTTCTTCATTATGTGATCACCCACTTGATGTGCTTAATCCCTTCACTTAAGCCCTTGGAAACATAAGCACCTCCACTGCCCCCTCCTGAATTATTAGTACTGCAGCCAAACTGGCCTTCTCCCCATCTAAAGTCCCCCATTAGCAGAAGCAGCTCTGGCTACATCCCTGATTTCTTTTTTATGTTAATTTATTTTTATTGTATTTAGTTATTTTTTATTTCTGATTAAGATAAAGGTACTAAAAATTAGGTTACATTGTTTGGGTTTGTAGTATTGTAGTTGTATCCCTCCCCCAGAGGTATACTGTGCACCCTTACACTGTGCCTCTGGGTGAGAGCACACCAATCCCCCTTCCTCTCCACTCTCCCCACTCTGTCATTGCCCCCCCAACTTGAATTTAACTGAGTTTCTCACATGTGGGCATGTATTTGTTCCTCTATTGGCCTCATATTAGTATTGAGTACATTGGATGCTGCTTTTCCATTCTTGTGATACTTTACTAAGGAGAATGTTCTCCATCTCCATCCAGGTTAATACAAAAGATGTAAATCTCCATCTTTTTATGGTGGAATAGTATTCCATGGTAGCATATACCAGTTTATTAATCCATTCCTGGATTGACGGGCACTTGGGTTGACTCCACATCTTGGCAATTGTAAATTGAACTGAGATAAACAACTTAGTGCAAATGTCCTTATGATAAAATGATTTTTTTCTGGGTAAATACCCAGAAAATGGGATTGTGGGATCAAATGGAAGGTCTATTTTTAGTTCTTTAAGGATTCTCCACAGTTCTTTCCAGAGACAGCCCCAATTTTCTTAGGTGACACCTCTACTAACTCCCCTCCCCTCTTATGACTTGGGAACCCTTTCTTTCCCTGACTTCTGCAGACATCCATCCTTCATGTTCTTTCTTTTCTGAGATAGTAATGGGAAGAGTGAGAACATGGTCTCTCTTCACATAGTAATGGGAAGAGTGAGAACATGGTCTCTCTTCACACACCCAGCAGGGTAACAAATTTGGTCAGAGTCCTCTCTCCTTTCCAACAGGATAATTCCCTTTGAGACAAGTCCCTATAAAAAGAATAAAAGAGAATCGACAACCAGTAAAATGAATGTGGGTTTATAACCCATTTACCATTTCTGATTTATATAATTGGAAACATGATAATCCTGACTACGGGGATGACCCAAAATGTGCAATTAATCTGTTTAAATCTATTTCACCACACATCACCCCACATGGACAGATATCCAGGGCCCTCTTAGCATATTGTTAACCTCCGGGGAGCATCACATTGTCCAGGAAAAGGCTCAAAAAGAGGCTGATGGATTACATAAGGGAGACCCGAATAACCAGGTAAGAACAGGAACTAGTTTAGTTATCTCCACACATGACCGCAACTAGAACCCAAACAAGAGAGATAAAAGTAAGATTCAACATTTTTGAAACTATAT
Organism: Galago senegalensis; assembly: GCA_963575145.1. Lineage (NCBI taxonomy): Eukaryota > Metazoa > Chordata > Mammalia > Primates > Galagidae > Galago > Galago senegalensis. Next base: position 38,502 of record CAUYTI010008683.1, on the reverse strand, counting down.
GCTGGCTAGACTTAGGAAAAGGATCCCCCAAACTTGAACAAGGTTCAGAAAATAAAATAGGAAACAAAATTCATCTGCCTTCCTAAAATAAATTTTGGAACCATTTCAGAATCATACTAATATAGATCCAGAAAGTCCTGATAATTTGAGGGTACCATGACCTTTGTTGACCAGAACATGTCTTATATCCAGCAAAAGCTACACAGGTTAGAGGGGGTTCTTCCTTTACCCCCTTGGGTTATTTGGTCAAAGTGGCTTACTGGATCATTATAAATTGTGAACAGACTAAAGAACAATAACATAAAAAAAGGTATATAAAATGAAACAACAGACAGGACTTTTGATAGTTCTAACATGAAACTCTAGGGAGTTCCTTAAACATGAACTACTTTCCACCCCAGAGAAATAAAAAAAGATTAATCAGAAAAATTCCCTTAACAAAATACCAATGTGTCTGTTCTAAAGAGAAGGGTCTTTGAAGAAAGTATTGTCCTAACTTACAGCAAAAGAGTGATAGGGCAGCAACTATAAAGTTGATAGAGCTAAACGCAGAAGATTTGCAATAATGGAACCCCAAAGTTCCTCAGAATCCACTAGAATTACAGCCAGTGATTAATATATCCCACCAGGATAACCATAAAAGTGGGAAAATTAATTGATTTTCTGGGTGGCACCTGTGGCTCAAAGGAGTGGGGTGCTGGCCCCATAGACTGGATGTGGTGGGTTCAAACTGAGCCCCGGCCAAAAACTGCAAAAAATAAAAAATTAATTGATTTTCTGATTAATATTGGTATAGCCTACTCAGTTTTAAACCTTAAATTGGTTCAACTTACTGAAGACTAAATGCTGACAACCAGAAGATCCAGAAAACCCTCCAAAAAAGATTTTCTCCAGCTGTTCAGTTGTGCGGTTGGAAATTCTTCCCTCACACACAACTTTCTGTACATGCTTGAGTGCCCTCTCCCATTGCTGGGTTGAAATTTTCTCTTTAATTATAGAGCTATATCACTACCTACCAACTGAATGTGTCCAAAACAGAGATCATTATCCTTTTTCTCAAAACTGCTATTCTTCTGAATTCTTCATTGGAATCATCACCACCAGTTTGATAACCAAAGTCATAACTCTAAGTCCCTCAGGAATCCTCCGCTCCCTCCTCCTATTCCCAGTTAGCCAACTAAGCCCTGCCAGTTTGACATTATGTCTCTCTATAAGCCTCCTCTTTTTCATTTCTACTGCTGCTATATTCGTTCAAATCCTCGTCATTCGTCATCAGAGCTATTGCAACAGCCCTCTAAGTAGTTTCCCTGTCATTTCTGAGATTAAAAGTCTTCACTCTCCTTCACTGACACAATATAGCCAGGATTCCTTGACCACATCAGAGACATAGTCAATCCTGTTTGCTTCTCAAGTTTTATAATCTAGCACTCTCCAACAACCCTTCTTCACAGTCAAACTTGCTTTATTCTCTGGCAATATCAACTGTTGATATCTTAGCAGATGGTGATGTTTAATCATTCCACACTTTCTACCTGGAATACCCGCCTTCATTCTTCCACCTGGCAATCTCCAGTTTCTGTGTCATATTCTAGAGTCAACATCAAATCATCCTCCTGAAAACCTCTTCTTTCTGTGCTCAGTCCCCTTCCTTACAAATGTCACCAACAATAAACACATAACAATGTTATTTCTTAACCCTTTGTTTCTGTTGTTGTGTTTACTAAACTATTATACTTCACTTGTTTGTATATGTGCCTTCCTTATAGACTCTGATATCCTGGAAGTTAAGATTATACATTATTTATCTGTTCATCATAGTCTGACATGTCCAGGCACAAAGTAAGTTTGCAACAACTGTGTGTTAAAGAAAAGATGGAAGGAAGGAAGGAAGGAAGGAAGGAAGGAAGGAAGGAAGGAAGGGAGGAAGGAAGGGAGGGAGGGAGGAAGGAAGGAAGGAAGGGAGGGAGGGAGGGAGGAAGGAAGGAAGGAAGGGAGGGAGGAAGTAAGTCACAAATTCTGAGTGTAGGGATAGGTGAAATTTTAATAGACATAGGGGAGCAAGGACAGTAACCCTCATTAGGGAGTTCAGAACTAGAAAATCAGAAGGTGAGTTCAGCTGTAGGTGATGACAAAGGGCCTTGAGGTGACAAAAGGGCTCTGAAACACAGGAAGTAGTTTTTTCATCTGTGCTGTCCAACTCTGCAGCCGTTAGCCATATATGGTTTTTTAAATTTAACTCAAATGAAATCAAATGTAAAATTCAGTTTCTCCATTGTATAATAACATTTCAAGGCTCAGTAGCCACATGTGGGTAGTGGCTACTGTATCAAACGACCCAGAGAGAGAACGTTTTCCTCATTATAGAAAGTTCTATTGAATAGCCCTGGTGCAGAGAAAGAGTGACTCGGCTACTAATGAGAAAACACACAATGAATCTCCCCCCACACCCCTGCGGATCTCTCAAGGACTGACCTCATTTTTTAATAAATACATACGTTCAAAAAGTACTTGAAAATAGCTTATGGTATTAAAATGAAAATACATTTCCAAAGAAGACAATTGGACTTTCACTTCTAATGATGACAGAGTAACCGGCATCTGCCTTCCTCTCCTGTCCTCTCCTGTCCAGAAAACTGGACAAAGTACAGCGTAACAAGCTGTTTACTGACAACAGACAATGAAGAACTACGATATCTTAGAGAAGGGAGCAAACAAGATGAGCCCTATTGTAACCTGGCTTTCTGCCTGGAGGAACGTTCTAGACCACAGCACAGGGAGGTGATCCCAAGCAGAGCACGATGGCCCCATTTGGTTGAGGAGACAGATCAAACTTTACGGGGCTGAGGCAGAGTATTGAAGGGGAAGACATTTTGGAGAGGAGATGTCCAAAATGGCCAACTAGAGGCATCACTTGTCAGACTGTCCGGCCGGTAGGCAGCATATTGGACAGAGGAGAGGGGAGTCACAAGTTAGGTGTGGGCCACAAAGAGAGACTCAGAGGTGGCTGAGGACTCCATGGAGAAAATTACAAAGCCAAGAAGTAAGAGGACAAGGAGGAGAAGATACCAGTGAGGACGAAACAGAGATGCTGAGGACCCGCAGAAGGGGAAGCGGGGTTCCCTTCCCTCAGAAGAGCCTCCGGTGAACAGGGGGCACTACGTGTACTGAAGGCTTTCCCACTATCCGTGAGTCTGGGCACAGCAGCAAATATGGAACGGTGGGGGTGAAATAGCGAGTCCCGGGTGTTTTGGCAGCCTGAGAGGGGGACCCCCGAGGAGGATGCCCCAAGAGAACAGCACGCAGCTTTCACCCATGCAGGCAGACCCACCCCCCAGCATCTCCGCCATCCAACGTGCTAAGATGGCAGCGTGAGTTTGGGCTGTCCCGTAGTCTGGCCCCTCCCCGTCCAGGACAACTGTTGAGGATAGTTTAAGCCAAGAAGTTCAGGGCTGCTTCTCTCCTGCAAGCACACATCCCAGGCTGAGGTGTCCTCATAGTGGAACCCATACCTCCTCCCTTTGAGGACTTTTGGTGCAACAGGGCAAACAATTTGGGCACTTTCTGCCCACCAGCGGCTCAGATAAGCAAGTTGGTCTCTGTGTACCCCGACATGAGAAAGGTACAAAGGGGTGTGGGGGAGAAGTATGGGAGCTGGACTCGGGCGGCATGGAAGCCTGTGCAGACATATCTGATGGAGTGGAGTGGAGTGGAGTGCTGAGGAACCAGGATCTGGGAGCGCTTTCATCCCCTTGCTGGATAACTGCCGTATTGGATAAGGCGGGGGCGAGGAATAGCCTTGCACCCTGATTCCATGGTATCCCACCTGCACACTCAGGGTTGCCCTGGGACCAGGTGCTGCAGGCCCTCCCCTACTCTTTATGACAGGGAGAGCAATTCGTGACGGGAAATTTGCAAGTGGTTGTTTCTCTCCACCAGGTGCATGGCTACAGGCAGAGCTTCCCATGGGTACAGAGACCCTCAGCTCTTCCTCAGAGACCCGTGGTAGAACAGGGATGCACGGTTTTGGAACTCCCTGATTGCCAAGGATTCCATAGAGACATGCTAGTGGGTCAGACACTCAGACACACAGACCACGGGAAGGTCTGAAAGCTGGACTGGGTGGTGACGGAGCATACACATGAACTGAACTGATGAGAGTCAGCTGTGAGAGTCTAAGGAGGGGTGACTTGGGAAAGCGTCCACCCCCTCCCCTGCACAGAAAAACTGTGTCACTGGATAAGAATGGAAAGACCTAGGCCCAGGTCTGAGCACCTGCATTTAAGCCTCTCCCCTGTGAACAGCCCTCTCACTTTGGAGAGCCCATTGTGGCCCCTGTACTAGAGGCTCCTTCTAGTGGCCAGAAAAGCATTTTCTGAGCTCAGCAGAGGCTTTGCCTTGAAAAGCCTTGCAGGGGCCTGTGACCTAATCACAAACTGCCTTGCTCCTCCTCCTACCTAATGACAGTGGAGACCAAGCCACCCCTTGGAAGCTACAGGGTCTCTCTTAAAGCTTGGAGCATTCAAGGACACTACTTTAGGGGCCACAGGCATAAAAAACATCTCCACAGCTGGGTCTTTCATACAAACATCAACCAGTGACAAGGAGAACAACTCTATAGCACATCACAGCATTGCCCGATTCAAGCATGGGGACCATGGCTAATTGGTACTCACAAGAACCACCACCCCCACATGTTGGAGATTAAGCTGAGGACCCAATACAATTATGGTACTGGGGAGAAGTGAAGACAGGCATACAGAGACAACCCAAGAAGATCATGAATTCTTCTTGAACACCCCATAGGCAACTTGGAACCAACACTCTTCTCCTTGGCATGGTCAGGAATTGGTTTTTGGGGACCCAGGGACAAGCCTGCAATCCAGGCCCAGTACACCCAGGACTGGATCAAGTGGCCAGATTGGAAGGAATCACAAGGGCAACCTAGTGAGACTCTGTCTCAAAATAAAAGTAAAATTAAAAATAAAGAATAATTGTCTTAGATTCTGTGTGTGTGTGCATGTCGAGGTATATAAATGCATATGCAGATGGATGGTTTAAAATGTCTAGTAAATATTAGAATTGGTAGATATTTTAAGTAATATTTTCAATTCCTACTTCCTAAGATGGAATGTTAAAAAATATCTTGCTTATAATTTTATGTGTTTTCGGTATATAGACAAAAATGTGAAGCACTCTCTTAAAACATAACATAAGAGAAATAAGCGGGTTATTTGAAAGTGAAATTTGAAATGATCACACAGTGAATAGGAGCACGGAGATGTACAAAATCCCCAAGAGGCCAAGTGGTTGCAGGCCGGACTAACCACGCTGACGTTCTCATGTATCTAATGGAAAAAAGTGACCAACAGACGCATAGGAGCTTGGAGAATGGGTGTTACTCATCCAGGAATGGGAAGAAAAAGGAGTCTCAGAGGCACGAGCTGGCGCTGGCCATGCTGCCCAGCGTGGGGCAAGGAGGCTGCTGCTGTTCCTCCAGTCCTGGGAGTCTCCATCTGCCTCACAGACTGACTCTTCACCCCTGAGGAACAGGACATGTCAAGCCCTCAGAACACAGTGCCATTAACCATTAGGATCAAACAGCTGACTCCGTGTGCTCTGGCTGAGGCTCACCAAGCCGCCTTCTGCCTACTTGGCTTTCCTTGTGGTTTTTCTATGGGGATGTGCTTTTGCGAAATTCTAGTCCACTCTACCATTAATTTTAGGTTAGAAATCTGAGATCATTAGTCTTTTATTCTTGTTAATCTTGAGCCCATCCCTGGAAAAATGGACTCATTTTGAGTGTACGGACAAAATTTGATTTCTTTAATTGTCACACTGAGGACCAGCTCCTGGACTCCAGCGCACTCATTAGTAAGTGCTGCCATATGATACCCTTGGCTGTCAGTCAGTATTCTCCAAACAGCAGCTCCTGGCATTCCCTGGGCCAATGGTCACAACAATGAAGGACCCACAGAAGGTTTAGATTTTAGCAGTTCAGGCCCTCAGTAATTGTATGATCATTTGTCTTATTTTTATAAAAATTTTAATAGAATTTCTCTTTTCATGATAATGCCTCAAAATGACCCAATGATACTATTTTGGAAACTGCAAAAGTAGAGTGTGATAAACACTTACAATGTGGTAATCCTAAAAACCGAAGTAAGATGTTGTTAAGGTGGCAGATGATGGTAAAACCAAACTGTGTAATACGAAGACAGAAAAATAACTTTATTCCAAGAAATGATTTCTAATCTACATACTGCGGGTGCTACAACTTTATGATTCCATCTAAATACAAATTATAAAATCACACCTCAAGAATGTTAAGTTAGTGTTTGCGGAAGGCCCATTAGTGCAAGGCAGTGGTCAGGGGCCAAGGATGTTAGGGCGAGTAAGACACAGTCTCTGTCAACTCTTTGGAGATCGAGTGGGAGAGAGAGAAAGGTAAGTCAGCAATGACAGTCTGTGAATAAGTGGCAAGTGCTGGGGGAAGGTAATGGATGTTCTGGAAACACACAGAAGCACTTGACCGAGACATAAAGTACCCGAGAAGTTTTCCTGAAGATAATGGCAATTAAGCTGAGACTCAATGACAAGAGAAAGAGGGGGAGAGTACCAGAGAGAGGGAATAGTACGGACAAAGGTTTGGGTCTTTTGAGTGAAAATGGTAAGCATAACCAAACTACGGTTTACAAACTGGAAGTGCAAGATTAGAGGAGTAAGCAGGGTCAGCGAGACCATGATGCTTGTAATCCACATTCAAACTTTGTACTTTATCTAGAGAGCCATTAAATTTTATAAAAATATGTAATAAATATTTGAGATCTATGGAAAGCATAGAAGTATTTTAAAATCTACATATACATCACTAAGCTTAAGAAATAAAAACATATATACTCTTTAAAAAAAAAAGGAAAAGCCTAAAAAACAAAAATTAGGCTGGATGTGGTATCTCATGCTTAGAATTCGAGCACTTTGGGAGGCCGAGATGGGAGGATTCCCTTGAGGCCAGTAGTTCAAGAACAGTCTGGGTAACATAGTGAGATCTCATCTTTACAAAAAAATTTAAAAATTAGGTTAGAATTGGAAGCACACTTGTAGTCCCAGTTATTCAGGAGGCTGAGGTGGGAGGATTGCTTAAGCCCAGGAGTTTGAGATTGCAGTGAGCTATGTTCATCTCCAAGCCAGATGACAGAGTGAAACTCTGTCTCCAAAAACAAAACAAAACAAAAAGCACACACTAATAATACGCGTATAATACAAACACACATATGGAATTTCCTTACGTACTCCTAACTGATGGTATTTTTCTACTCCATGCTCCATTTAAATCACTTTTCCGAATTTGGTGCTATTACTCCCACACACTTGGCTTTTTGCTTTAACTCTAAACAAGCCAAACAAATGGTCGAAGGGTAGGGTTGCCAGATGAAATATAAGATGCCCAGTTAAATATGAATTTCAGGTAACAAATCCTTTTTTCATGTAAATACAGTCCAAATATTACATGGGACAATATCGCAAGTTTTGCAAATATCCATGCAATATTTTACTTGATGAATCTATTATTCGATAAATCTGGCAATTCAAGGGGTGGGTGATGTGGAGTGCTGCAAGCTTGGGTGGGAAATGGGAGCCAGAGACACAATAGTTTGGATGTAGTTTCAAGTGATAGTGGTCTGAACCCAAGTCCAGTCAGTGGAAAACTGAGGGAAATGGTTTAATTTTAGAGCTATGCAGGAGGTAGAAAGGTCAAGAACTGGTGACTGGTTGAGTATGGGTTTGGGGGGAATGGAGCAGTTAAAGATAATCAAAGTGAAATACGGATTTGGTCAGTGGGGTTGCTGATGAAGAGACATTTCATTTTAGACATTTTGAATCTGATGTTCTTAAAGAATATTTAGGTTAATGGAATGCATTCTGAAAAATAAAGTAATTTAACATAAAACAGATCCAGGAATCTGTGGACACGTTTACCGACCCTATCCATCTATACCATTTAATCTCTTACATAACTTACCGGTTGTGTCGTAATCTCTTCTTTCACTGAAAACCCCATTCCTCTCCTTATGAAGGAAATGAACATATTTTTCCCCCAAATATATATTTTTTAAGATAGCTGTTTGGGAGCCAGCATACAGCTGTGCTCCTGTACAGCTGTGTGTGTGTGTGGCGGGGCGGGGGGCGGGGGGAGAGAATCTGCACAGATGCAGCTAGGCCTGCCTCTATCTGGATCTATAATAGGAAAGATTAACTGAGAATCTGACACCATGAAGATCAAAAAAAACCAGTTATGGTGTATTCTCTCTGGGGATTGCTGCTGTAAGATTTTATCCACCTAACAAGACTACCTTTGCTAGCCAAGCCTCCTCTCTCATAATGTGTCTTGCCACTTTAACCTGATTTACTGCCATCACCTGATTTTGGCCATGCTCTGAGGCCCTATTCTTTCTGTAACCTCAGGATAATACGTAAGCTTCTGCAACCGACTGAGGAGCTGGGGTTATCATTCTGCTGTTCTTCCTGTGTACATGTTAACAAGTTTTGTATTCCTTTCTCCAATTAATCTGCCTTTTATGAGTTGATTTTTCAGTGAAACTTCAGAGGGCCAAAGGAAAGTTTTTCCTTGGGCCCTGTGCCTGTCCTAATTCTCTTGTTCCAAGCTTTGGTGTTGGTGATCTACACATAATTTTATAGATGGCTGTTACTTTTTTAATATTTCCTTTTCATCTCATTGACTTAGCCTCTCCCTACGCTCTGGCATCTTTTTTTCCCTCTCTTCCCTAATCAATCTCTGTGTTTCATCTGTCTCAAAGAAATTGCTTCCTTCAGGAACCTTTGCAGCTATTGGCTCTGGTTTCCTTGGCAACTCTTGCCTCTCTGCTTTTTTCCTGATTACTTAAGAGACATCTGACTAAATCACTGATAACCACAGATGAGAAGTAGTAGAAGGAAACTGCCTCTGAAAAAAAAGCAGGCAAATTTAGAGGAAGTAGAAAAATACTGAGACCTAGGGAGAGGCAAGTAAAATGTGTGAAGAAGGCATTGACTTCACTGACTTACATAGTTTGTTATTTTTTGTTGCCCTGGGTAGAGTGTCCTGGCCTCATAGCTTACAGCAACCTCAAACTTTTGAGCTCAAGTGATTCTCTTGCCTCAACCTCCCAAGTAGCTGGGACTATAGGCCCCTGCCACAACACCTGGCTATTTTTTTTTTGTTTGTTTTAGCAAGCCCAGGCTTGGTTTTGAGCCCAACAGCCCCTGTGCCTGTAGCTCATGCCCTAACCACTGAGAAATGGGTGCCAGTTTGTTATTTTCATTTGTGATGGAACTGTTTTGAGTGTTGTCAGATTTTGGAGGTCATTAGCCAGGCAGCTGTGTCAACCCATCTGAACAAAATAATCCTAGGCCTGGCTCAGCCAATGTGGAGTGTAGGAAATTATATTCTAGATTATTGTGAAAATATAAAATACAAATCTTCAGAGAAGAAGAAAAAATAAAAGATGTAGACTGAACTAGCAGTAATGCTTGCACTAGATACATCACTGTCAATGCAAGGAGAATTGAGTAAAATTGCTAACTGTAGGTCTGTTGATGCATTTATAAAATATAACTTGTGAGATTTTATTTGGTATAGTACTGCTAATCTGCATTTTATGTTGTGATACTATTATTGTTATTAAATGAAGACACCAGGACGGGATTATGTACTAAGGCTAATACAGTTACATACATTTCTACTAAAACTCATTATATTCATTCTTAGAACTAGGCTGAACCACATAGTCAAAGTGGAGTGTTAGTGTCATTAGAAAAAGTTGAAAAGATACCCATTTATCAGAAAGTTTTTGCTATTCAAGGCAAATTGGGTATTCTTTGGAATCTTTACACCAAGAGGGAAATTAAGAAGTGCTAATTTGTAGAACCACAGAGTATTACCTAGTAAATCCTGTAGGTGAGTTATATTTTTGAGTCAGTGTATTGAGTTTGATCTCAGTAACATTTGAACAGAAATATATCATTTCGCATGAAGTTATTTATTATGTATGGATATAATTGATAGGCACTACATATTTTATCACATTTAATCTAAGATACTGTAATAATAGTTCCCCCAAGTAAAATCCCACTCTAAGGCTCTGGATGCTCACGCTACTTTTGCTGCCAGCAGTGGCACCAGAAATCCTCCCAACACCTTCCCTGCCTCATTCCATTTTGAAATGGTTCTTCTGTTTGGAGGGCTTGGTCACGCCTCCAGCTCAGGGATGAGTCCTGATTGGGCAACACTAATCAGAGCTGCCCAATCTCCTTTACAGGGATTTGTTCAGGTAACCCAGGCCCGAGCCAATCAGCATTCTCCAGGACCCTGGATTGGACAGAGCCAGCTTGCAACCGTCCAGCTCCAGACCTGAGTGGCTGTGGGGCCTCCAGACCCGAGCGGGGGAGCACGTGCCCGCGTCACAGCCGGCGGTCATCTTGTGTTCCCGAGGGAAGCCCGGGGAGAAGAACGCTCGGAGCGGGAGGCACCTAGAGCGAGCATCGCCGAAAACCGTCGAGGCTCTTGAAGACTATCTCCCCACCTTTCCGTTATGTAAGTCAGTAAACTCCTCATTTAAGCCAGTTTCAATATAATTACTGTTACTTATGACTTTGAAAGAACTCCTAAGTGGTACATCTAGTCTTGCACTTCATACCAGCGTCCGGGCGAGGAGCGCCGCCCTCCTGCCGTCATACCGGACACTCGGGAAGGCGATTAAGCGTCTCCTCCGGATTAGCAGTTGTCTTAGTACCTCGCGGATCCTTTGGGGTTTATCATGGAAAATCAGAAAGGAGAGAATGGGGGGCACCTCCTTGAGAAGATGGGCTGCGGGGTGGGGAGAAGGGGCAGGTGGCTTCTAACTTCTGTTTTCTGCGTGGACTCTTTGGGTGTGTGGAGAAGCCTGGAGACCCATTTTCAGAACAGTGTTTTATTTTATTTTATTTTGTTTTCACATAAAATATTTAGGATTACAAAGGGAATTTAATGTAATAAAATGGCTGTCAAAATTGCTGCATTATTTTTTCTTTTCTTTTTTTTTGGCCAGGGCTGGGTTTAGAACCCACCACCTCTGGCATATGGGGCAGGTGTCTTACTCCTTTGAGCCACAGGTGCCACCCAAATTGCTGCATTACTAATAACCAGATCTAGCTATAGGCGTAATTATAAACGTGATTTTGAGGCAATAATGAGTGTAAATGATAATTGGAGTTGTCTGCAGCCAACAGTAAGGCTGTGGGAAAGTCTGTGGTTTGTTTTGGTTGCAAGGCGCAGGTACGACTTGATGGCAGTGCTATCATGGTCGTGGCCTACAGTCACACGGAAGTGCAGGCTACATTTTATTTAGAGGTCTAGTTCAGTGTAATTTCCTGGCCCGGGATTCTATGGCAAGTGAAATAAAACCCTTGTGCTAAGCAGAGATAACATTTAAACCAGTTCTTGACAGTGAAGGAGTTATCCAGGTGGATAAAATGGACGTGAGTTCTGAACGTGTGGGACAGCAAAAGCAAAGATACAGAGGCCTGAGGGAGGACAGAGAACTGTTAGCGGATGGTGCTGGTTAGACTGAAGAGTGAACTTGGCAACGCAGGAGGTGACACTGGAAAGATGGGTGACATCTTTGGGACTCTGGTTGATTGCACGTTAGATAATGTCTTTATGGTTTTCCATCCTTCACACACACTCCATTGGCTAGATGTATAGTCCCAAGTTTCTGATTTTGCTCTTTGTGTTGTAGCCCGGCCTTAGTCTCATTTGCCACCATATTTCCTGTCACCCACTCTGCTCCAGTGATTCTCAAATATCCCATTGTATTTATACATCCCATTTTCTTTATCCCTACTTAGTAGCCTAGTGATCCCTTCCTGTGCCTCATTTTCCTCATCTGTAAAATAGGGACATTAGAATTGTTGTGATGATTAAATCACATAGCTCTTGTAATGTGCTTAGAACGGTGCCTAACACATGGTAAGCTCTCAGTAAATAATAGTTATTATTATAATAATTATCATTACCTATAATGTATTTTTTCTCAGTGTATTTTTTTTCTTGCCCCATTGGCCAACTCATATACAGTCTTTAAAACCTGGTTCAGATGTTACGTCTTCCAGAAAGAGTTCCTGATCACCTGATTTCTATTTCCTCCAGATAGAATGAATAACTTCCTTTTCTATATAATATTGGGATCTTATATAATTCTAATTCTTGTATTTTCACAATGTATTGTAATCTTATATTCTGTCATTTTTTTCTCTTTCATACTGTAATCCCTTAAAAATAGGGCTAAATATTAGTTTTGATGTATATAGCATTTGATTTTAAGGGAGGAACATTCTCCATTTTCACACTCATCCATGGGTTTAAGCCACCAATAAAGTACTTTTAAATTCTGGATCTAGTGATAAGATACTTCACAAGTATAATGGTACAATATTTGACCTAAGTTTCTGATAATAATAGCATGCTGGCCTGTCTTTGTATATGAACCTTTTAAATATTATTTTCAAAGGTTTGTTCTATATTGGACATTCTTTATTTCTCACTCTACACATTCTTCTTTGGGGAATAAGCCACTTCTGGGACATTAATTACTGTCTAATGATAACTCCTGAATCTACCCTACACCCAATTCTGTTTCCTAAGGTTTACTACCAAATAACCAAAATATAAACCATCTGACTCTTTTTGAATAAGCAACAAGATCTTCAACTCAATATGGCAACATTGAACTCATTTTTAAACAACATTCCAGCTTCACTCTTACCAATTTGTTTCATGCTTTCATCACCTTACCTGAATTCCTGCACTTTTTTTTATGCTTGATATAGTTCTCTATTACAGTAGTCTGTTTTTAATACATACTTTTCTAAAGCATGAGTGCATGCATTGTCTAGAAAGGCAAATTTCATCATCCTATTCCACTGCTTAAAATCCCTAAAAAGCTATCCAGTTTTTTTTTTTTTTTTGAGAGATCAAACTTAAAGTTGACGTACAAAGGCCTGCATAATTTGGCCTTTCCTATTTCTCTAGCCATGGAGTCAGACTTGATTGGGCCATGTTAAAGTATTGAGGTACTGGGCAGATTTCTCCTGCCATCAAAAGAAGATTGTAATGCTTATCACAAGGAGCTAACAGCATATAAAGTCCCTAGAGTACTGCCTGGCTTAGACTTAACAATAAATACTGCTGTTGCAGAAGAACAAAATATTGTTTATTTTATATATGTGTTCAGGCTTTGCTGCTTTCTCAGAAGGATCCCCTGAGGTTCAAGGTTCTGATTGGGTAACGTTTTCATATAAATGGGACTCCCTTCTCCTCATTAAAAAAAAATAGAGAAAAGGGAGAAAGATTGATTTGAATAGATTGAGAAGGTTGGAGGTGAAATCCTTAGTGACTGGAAGATGAAAAAACACCCATAGAACTGGTTGTTGGGGGGGTTTGGGGGGTGGGTGGGTAGATAGGGGTGGGAGTAAAGTTTAAGAAAAAGATCTGAGAGAAGCCACCTGTCAGAATAAACGGAGTTCTGGTGAGAGAAATGTTATGGGTGAAGATCTTTAGGACGTTTTTCGAACCCCTACCCGGTGCCCTACACTTTCAGTTACCTTGACAGTTTTATAGTTGGAATATTTACATTTCTTTAGAATTTGACGGTAGTTTGAGTTTAGCCATGAACTAGTCCAATTATATTCCAGTTATATTCAATTATTTGCCTTTTATGAACGTCCACCCCGTACCCTGTATTTTAACTCTGACGTCTCCTCGAAATTCATTTAACAAATATTTGAGTGATCTCCTCTCTCCGTTTGCTGACCAACCTATCCTTTTCCACGGTCAGCCCCTAAACTCTTATATGATGATTTTTCTGACACTCGAGCTTTAAATTTGACCCTCCCTTTTTTTGTGCAACCCAGCTCCCCGCCTCCGCTCAGTTGGATGTTGTACTCAATTGTTTGGCCGTCATTCCTCTGGAGAGGCGCTTTATAAATCTACTAGCTTAGTGCATCTGGCACGAAGTAGATGCTTAGTAAATGTTTATTGAATGAGTGTCCTGTGCATCTCAGTGACATCACATCCTGCATGCAGTGGCGTCATTCTGCACTACTCTGCGGGAGGCTGAGAGGTTGGAGGGCTTACATGGTTGTTTACAACAAGCCCGGAACGCCTCCCAGGCAGGCTGTGGTTGCAGACCGCACAGGAGCGCGCCAGTGAGAGCGCTGGCTCCCGTCCACTAGCTCCCGGGACTCCAGCCTCGGCCGGAAACGGGCTGCCCGGCAGGTGGCGGCGCCGGGAGACTCTGGCACAGGAAGGTGCGCGGGCAGCCGCGGGCCGCTCACTTATCGCGGTGTTTCCTCCCTCTCCCGTCCCCCGGGGAGCTCTCGCGAGAGGAGCGAGGGGAAGATGGCCGTGCCCTGTTTTTCGGTGTGAGGCCGTGGCTGTGACGGCGAGACCGGGATTGTAGCGTCGTGGGCAGCTAGGCGGTAGCTCCCCCAGCGAGCGCGTGTCCCTTCGTGCCTAGGCGAGAGCCAGCTCTTCTACCTCCGGGAGATGCGTTTGTCCCGGGCTCGGAGGTTCTCTGGGAGTTCATGCTGTGCTGGAGGCTCCCGGCCACCGCTCTAATCGCCTTGTGCCGCCGCAACTCGAGCTCCGTCGCCGGCGGTGAGCCTCCCGGATCCCCCCCTCGCCCCTTGCGGCGGCGATGACCGGGGAGAAGATCCGCTCACTGCGGAGGGACCACAAGCCCAGCAAAGAAGAGGGGGACCTGCTGGAGCCCGGGGATGAGGAAGCGGCGGCTGCCCTCGGCGGCACCTTTACCGGAGGCAGGACTGGCACGGGCGGCAGCGGCAAGGGCGGCAAAGCCTGTCATAAGATCTTCAGTAACCATCACCACCGGCTGCAGCTGAGGGCAGTTCCGGCCTCCTCCAATCCCCCCGGCGCCCCGGCCCTGCCGCTGCACAATTCCTCCGTGACTACCACCTCCCAGTCCCCAGCTCTTCTAGCCGGCACCATCCCCAGTGCTGTCGTCGCGGATGGAGGCACTTGCCCCGCACACTATCCGGTGCACGAGTGCGTCTTCAAGGGGGATGTGAGGAGACTGTCTTCTCTCATCCGCACGCACAATATCGGGCAGAAAGATAATCATGGTGAGGAGTGCTAGCCCCTCTCCACCTTCTTCCCTGAGCCTACGATGTGCCTCCCCAGGCCTCTAGAATCCTAGGCTACCCTCGAACAGACCCCTCTTTCCTCTCCTTTGCCTGTTATCCGGGCCAAATGCCAGCAAATCACGACTAGTTCAGTACTAGCATGGCAGTGGTCAGGGGGTTGGTTCCTGTGGGTGCAAAGGACTGTTTCCTCCTTGCCCACTTCAGAATTTCCTGTGAGAAGCTGTTTTGCTTATTTTTGAGACAGACATTCGGTGTGCTGATTCTGGATTGTCAGAAATTTTAGGTTGCCTTTCATCCAACCTGGCCTTATTATTTTGTTTATGGAAGTGTGTGTATTTTTCTTTCTCTTCCTCTCACCTTGTGTTCTTTAATGTTGAACATAGAAATTGTCCACCTCTTTTCCTTGCCATTATAGATCCCAACTTGAATGCAACCGGTTGTTGATTTCTGCCTGACCCGAGGTTGTGTTTTCCTTTTTATCTGCTTTCTGGAAACTTAGAACGCTTTGATTTGTGAAAGTCACACAGTAGAAATTAGTTGGTATTTGTACCAAGAATAAGTAAAATTAATTCTCACTAGCTTATTTTTTTTGGAGTAGACATTTGGTCTTTCTTTGTTTTACATAAATAATTGGTAATAATAATGGCTCATCCTGATGACTATGACTAAAAACAGTATTGTGATTTTTAGCATAGTATATTTGTTATTGAAGGACTGTATCTCTACTTTTTGCTTTATCTTGTCAGCTGGATTTTTTGTTTCTTTCATTCCAAAAAATAATGGATTAAGTTAGTTTTTAAGCAACAGTAAATTTATTAATGAAAACTAATATCCATGACATATTTAACATTTACTCATAGGCCATTTTATTTATTTATTTATTTAGAGACAGTCTCACTGTGTCACCCTGGGTAGAGTGCCCTGGCAGCACAACTCATAGCAACCTCCAACTCTTGGGCTTAAGTGATTCTCTTGCCTGAGCATCCCAAGTAGCTGGGACTACAGGCACCTGCCACATCGCCGGGCTATTTTTTGTTGCAATTGTTACTGTTGTTTAGCTGGCCCAGGCCAGGTTCTAATCCACCAGCCTCAGTGTATATGGCTGGTACCATAATCACTCTGCTATGGGCCCCCAGCCTATTATAGGCCATTTTAAACTGGGTAGTTGGAAAATATTGTTGATCATTCTACTTTTCACTTAAGACAATTGTTATATACATTCAGTTAGAACACACTCAATTCTGTGCTCAAAATGAATTTTATTTTTTGTCAGTTTACTATTGTAACAAACATGTCTTTATTGATGGTAATTACATTCTAACCCTTTGAAAACAGTTGTTAGGGGGAGATAGATTGTAGCCTCAGTTTATTAGTCATTTGTTAGAAAGTTTTTCACATTTGTTCTTCATAGTGGCTACAGTTACATTATCTTGAAATATCCCTGAAAGAGATAAAAGGTTCCTTTTGAAAGTTAACTTCCTTTAGAAGAGGAGATAGATGAATATTAGAAGAGGTACTGAATTGCAGGATTCTTGGTCTTCCATGGTCTTTAATTCAAGATCTTAACTTTGGTTAAGTTTTAAATTTTGTTCAAGGTAGTTAGGATCTGTATGCCCTTAAACTCTTGCCCTTAGCACACTGAAATTCACTTTTTTAAAGGAAATTTTCTGTTGTTTTTAGCTGCTCTTATATTGTTGATATTTTGGATAAATATAACCAGTGGTTCACATACCTGTGGAAATGGCAATCTCCCCACCCCCACAATATATGCATTCTCTTCTTCTGCAGTGAAGTCTCTCAGAAAGAGTCATTTCTTATTTAATGTGCTGCTGCTTTAGTCTCTTTTTTTCTCCTCTAGCTTCTTAATTTCCCTGTTGCATTATTACATTATTACTCTTGATATTTTACCTACATACTTTATTTAGATTTTTAGGATATTTTTCCTTTCAAATTGTAAGAGATAAATGCTTTTAAAATTACACAGACCAAAACAAACTAATAGTATATTTGGATTGTTATAACATGACAAGTGCATAGCAGAATCATACAGTCATACAGGTGCACAGCAGAGTCATAACAATTATACCATGTATCACATAGTTTTGTATGTACTGTAGGAATTCCTACACAATCATCCACAACTTGATGATGATGAGGATGATTATTGTATTATAGATACAATTTATTGAGTGTGTCAACAGTGTTAAGTATTTATATACATAGTAACATTTAGTCCTCACAGCTGCCCTGTAAATCACAAATTCTCATTTCAAAGGTAAGAAAATTGAAGCCTAGAGAAACAAGGAAACTTTGCTGAAGTTACATCCTTAGGATAAGTCACAAAGCTAGGAATCAAACTAATAGCAAGGACTCAAAGCCTATGATCAACCTCTTTGTAACTATTTCTGTTGATTGGGACACATTGTATTATTACAAGGAAGTCAGTTTTAAAGATGTGTATGTGGCAATTCATAGCTCAGTTTTTTAATACATATTTTTATATTTAGTCCTTACTGTAGCCTTGTAAAGAGATTTTGATATTGGACAGCTCTCAGAGTTTTCTGTATAGCCCACATCTCTCTTGTTTGTTATTTCTTTTTTATGTGATGACACAAATATGTTACTTCATCCACTTGACAGCTTTTTAGATATTTGACAAGAGCTATTATATTCCTCTTATCTTCAGGTTAAACATTCCTAAGTACTGTATCCATTCCTCATATGACATGGTTTATAAAGGATCTAGAATAGTCTCCGGAACAGTAAATACTGTGTAGGTGTGTTAAGTAAATAAATGAGCATCTTTATCATCTTTCAGTAGAACTCTAGTTTGTTAATTCTTCCCTCAGAGGATGGTGCCCAGAACTAGCTCAGTGCTGGAGCTATATTAGCTTTATGAGCAAAGGCAACAGTAAGTCTGCATTTATTGCTCTAAAGCAGCACACAGTTATGCAGTTAAGTAGCACACAAGAGGATGCTAATTTAGAAATATCTTTTCTCAAATTGTCTGCTCTTTCCATTCTTTTTTTTTTTTTTTTTTTGAGACAGAGCCTCAAGCTGTCCCCCTGGGTTGAGTGCTGTGGCATTACAGCTCACAGCAACCTCCAACTCCTGGGCTCAAGCGAGTCTCTTGCCTCAACCTCCCAAGTAGCTGGGACCACAGGCGCCTGCCACAACGCCCGGCTATTTTTTGGTTGTAGCCGTCATTGTTGTTTGGCGGGTCTGGGCTGGGGATTTGAACCCGCCACCTTAGGTGTACCTGGCTGGTGCCTTAGCCAGTTGAGCTATAGGCGCCGAGCCTGCTCTTTCCATTCTATCCCTTCTTGTATTTATTTTTTTAACATCAGTACAAGATTTTATATATATTAAATTTTATTTTGTTAGTCTTTTATTTTAGCTGGAGCTTGTTGAATCGTAATTTGGTCACTATTTAGTTCATTACGTGTTTGCTCTTACAGTTTTCACTGATCTTTGATTTGGTAAACTTTTTGGGGGGTGTGTGTATTCACAAATTATTGACTGAATTAAATGGAAACCGAGAGCCTTTTCTTTTGCGGCGAATTGTTTGCATAGGAATTACCTTTTTTGAACCACCAATAATTTTGAGAAATGTATTGTAGATCCAAACATATCGAAGTATAAGTTAAATGTAGTAATAGCTACACAATCATGTCTATACTGTATTCAAATATGCTAAGTGATTATAGCTGATGACTTATTCAAAACATCTCTTCTGAGTGGAGAAAAGTAGTAGTAAATTAAAAGCATGGAAAATTATTAAATTTTATTTCTATTATATCTTTAGTTATCTACCACTTTTTTCCTTCTGTAGAAAATTAATGATTGAATCTAAGCCTTTTTTCACATTCACAGTGTAAAGATTTTTTTGAATCACTTTTGCCATTAAAATTTGGCAAAGCATCATAGGTGATGTGTCATGTTTTATAATTGATAATAATTATTTTGCTTTTTAAAAACACCTTTAAAATTGAGAATGATATGAAACGCATAGAAGACGTCCTTGGTTTTGACTGCATTTCCTATTTGTTAAACTTGTTTTGTGTTTTCCCTGAGTTAAATATCCTTAAGAAGTTAAGCAGCTCCTCTTGGATGCTAGTCAGAAGTTTTTATGTGCCAGAATTATGAAAGTTGTGGATACATGAAGTATTCAAATTAGTCTTTCCTAGATGTAAAAAATTTCTGATTTATTCTGAGAAATTTGGCAGTTTCTACAGCCCTTAATTACATTGCTCGACATGTGACAAGTCATCTTCTCAAAATACAATTAATTTTAAGTTTTACCAGATTGTCATATGTTCTTAAAGCTATTTCACACCATGACTAAATATTTTAAATTTAAGTTACAATTCAAAAAAGAGTATTCCTCCCAATGCAGATATTCAATGAAGTGGCAATGAAATGGTTAACATATATAACATTTCTGCTTGGTGGCTGGCAGATATCTTCAGCTAGAGATTTTTTTTAAAATCCTAATTTCAGAAATATTAAAAATGTGCACTTGAGAATTTAGGAAATAGGATACTCTGGTAGACCATGTGGTATGTTTGGTTTATTCTATGTAAATCTTTTTGATATATTTTTCTGCTTTGTTTTTGTCACTAAAATCTTTGAGATGGGTGATGCAAAAGAATAAGGCATAATGCATTTCTTTGAGAAGAGGCAACTGTAAAGCTAAGCTCTTTATGGGAAATAAAATCTTTTATTTATTTATTTATTTATTTTATTTTGTTTTGAGACAGAGCCTCAGGCTATCCCCCTGGGTAGAGTGCTGTGGCATCACAGCTCACAGCAACCTCCAACTCCTAGGCTCAAGCGAGTCTCCTGCCTCAGCCTCCCAAGTAGCTGGGACCACAGGTGCCCGCCACAATGCCTGGCTATTTTTTGATTGCAGTTGTCATTGTTATTTGGTGGGCCTGGGCTGGATTCGAACCCACCACCTTTGGTGTATGTGGCTGGCGCTGAGCCAGGAAATAAAATCTTGAACTAAGCCACTTGTGAACAGGAGAGGGTTCATGATGATATATCTTTAAAAGAATTAGTGGTCTTTATATTTATTTGCTTTGTGTTTTGCAGTCTTTTCAAAACTTTGTTTTTGAAAGACCTCAGTTTCCTTTTGGAAAAAAGTGGTATTTAGAGGCTTAAGATTTTATCACATTGAAAGTGTGTTATATTCCTTGAGCTGGTATGAGGGTGATTTGGTAGTGAAATCTGTTACTCCATTGACCTGTTAGAGTCGATTCAGGGGATCATGATTAGATTAGCAGGATCTTCCTCCTTTCTCCTCTTTCTTCCCTATGTGCATCTCCAGCAGAGTAGGGTTGGCTGTCTTTGAGTTGAGTGGCTGTAATTCCTCATGGCATTGCCATCAGCACTATAAGACTTGACCCACCACTTACAAATGTTGTGATATAAGCATGTCTGTAGAGCTACTCCTAAAAGGGAGAGAGGAGCCTCTTTTTTCCTTCGCAGCACGCTGAGCTGCAGTAAAAGTAGACGTTCTGACATTCCAACTGTGGCAAAAGTGGTAGCAGAAGTGAGCAGTTATTGGTGACATTAGGTCTGGACATCTCATGAGGAGGGACAAGTCTAGAGGATTCATCAGAGATTGAGTTCTGTGTAGTGTGGCTACCCCAAGTTAATGTCACTCTTATGTCATAGAAATCTATTTTAATTCAAACGACAATGTAATTGTCAGGATGCTTTGGATTCTAAGTGCAATTCTTAGAGAATTTGGTGGGAATGGGGCAAAGAAATAATATATTCCTGTTCTTAACGCCATATATTTCTATAAGAGAAAGGTAGGAGATCAGTTTTAGAGGAAGATTGAAGAACGTAAAGTAGGAGTAGAAAAAGGGAAAAGGTCTTTTGCCATCTCTATATTTGGAATCAGATCTGAGTTTGAGACCAGGCTTCTTTTGGAACTGGTTTTTATGACATTCTGTTATTTACTAAACCTCTGAAATAAGTAGTCTCAAATGGGAGAATGGACATGAAACTATTGAAGGCTCATGAAGTAGTAATACCAATTAGTATCAGTGTCTTGCCCTCATCTTTGGTATTACTTTCTGCAGAAGTATTCTTGCTTTTGAGGTTTGTATAGGATGGACTGACTGACTTTCTTTCCTTTCTTTTTTCAGAATCTCTTTATGTCACCCTTGGTAGGGTGCTGTGGCGGCATAGCTCACAGCAACCTCAAACTCCTGGGCCCAAGTGATTCTCACACCTTAGTCTCCCAAGTAGCTGGGATCACAGGTGCCAGCCACAACTATTTTATTGTTGCAATTGTCATTGTTTAGCTGGCCTGGGCTTGTTCGAACTCACCAGCCTTGATGCACGTGTTGGCGCCTTAACCACTGTCCTGTGGGCGCCGAGCATAGATAGGACTTCAATTGAGGTTGTATCTGATGCTTGAATTCACACTGTATGTCAGTCTTCTAAAGTGTTAGGTTTATCTGATTCTCCTGTAAGTCACCTTTCATCTACAAGTCAGTTCAGTGCATTTGGATTCTTGGCTGCAGATATCTGTCAGGCAGTTAATGAGCTCTCACTTTTAGCACTATACTGAATTCTTTAAAACTCCCTGTGCTGTGTTACTTACCCGCTTACATATTATCCTTTGGTTTTCATAGAAAGTCATGTGGAAACCAGTCTTGGGGTGAAATGCTTTTTGGAGAGTGAAAACAGATTTTGATGCTGCTTTTCTGGTTCTTTATAGCTTCTTTTTTCTTTTGTTAGTTCATTTATTCATTCAACAAACATATAGTAAGCTATTAATGATATATGGTAATGTTTTAGATCCTTGGAAGTTACAACACTGCATAAAACTGACAAAGTGCCTGCGTCCAAGGAGTGCACATTCTATGGAGAGACAATAAACTAACAAACACAGGATGCCAAAAAAAAGTATACACATTTTAAGAAAGGAAAAAGTGTAATAAAATTCTATTAATATATAGCAATAATGGTGGTGCCTGTTGCTCAGTGGGTAGGGCACCAGCCACATACACCAAGGCTAGCAGGTTCAAACCTGGCCTGGGGCCAGCTATAAAACAAGGACAACTGCAACAAAAAAATAGCCAGGCATTGTGGTGGGCACTTGTAGGTCCAGCTACTTGGGAGGCTGAGGAAAGAGAATCGCTTAAGCCTAAGAGTTTGAAGTTGCTGTGAGCTGTGAAGCCATAGCACTCTACCACGCGTGACAAAGTGAGACTCTGTCTCAAAAAAAAAAAAAAAAAAACCAAACAAAAAAACCCATATATATATGCACACACCCCCCAATAACAGCTGATATTTGTTATTTTATATATTGTATCTTGTATCTCTTATAATTGCAGGTGTCAAACATTATCGATACATAATGAATATTAAAATTTTAATAGTTTTTTCCTTTCTTAAAGTGTGCATGCCTTTTTTTGTCACCTTCTGTATGTGGTATGACATAATGATAAGTGAGAGTTGTTTATTTTCTAAATAACAGGGTCTGGCTCTGTTGTCTGGGCATGAGGACAATGGCATCATCACAGCTCACTGCAGCCTTAAACTTCTGGGCTCAGGTGATCCTCCTGCTTCATCCTCTTAAGTAGCTGAGACTACAGGTGTGTGTCACCATGACCAGCTGATTTTTCTATTTTTTGTAGAGAAGAGGTCTTGCTGTGTTGCTGGTCTCTAACTTCTGAGCTCAAGTGATCCTCCCACCTCAGCTTCCTGAAGTGCTAGGATTACAGGCATGAGCCACAGTGCCTGGCTTTAATAAGTTGTTAAAAAGTAAAGTACATCAAAGTGAAGAGGCTAGAGAGAAAGTATGCTGGTAGTGCAGGGAGGAGAGGTAGTAATTATTTTGTTGAGGTCAGGGTCAGGGAAGGTGTCAATGAATAAAGAGAAATTTAAACAGTTACCTCAATAAAATTAGGGAGCAGCTAACAGGCAGAACAGAGTTTCAAGCAGAAAATAGCAAATGCAAAGGTACCACTTTCAGGGAATAGAAGAAGGCAGTGTGCCTGGAACAAAGTGAGTAAAGGGAAAGTGCTAGGACACGTCAAGAGTTGAGAGGTGTCTGGGGTTATAAGCATGTAGAACAGAGTAAAAGGATTTGGGCTTTTACTCTGAGCAGTATGGAAAGCTGTCAAGGTTTTGGGATGAGGAGTGGCACTCTTTTTTTAAAAGGCTCACTCTGGCTGATATGAATCAGAAACTTGGGTGGGCAAGGGTCAGTGTAAAACTGAAGTGCTGAGAAGATAGAGCTGGTGGGAATTGATGATGGTTTAGATGTAGGATTATATGTGCATGTGTAAGTTCTGGTAGTATAATACCATTTTTGAGGGAAAAAATGAAGAATTTGTCTCTTTACTGTGTGCTTGGGTGGTAACTAGAAGGTATCTGTAGAACTTGGAGCTGTGTTGATTCTAGTACTTTTAATTTCCTGCTTTGATCTGTGACGAAGGGGTGTACAAAATGAAACATCTTAAAACATTTGCCTTTTTCACGTGCTGACATTTTCACTGACGGTAGAAAACTGACAGTGAGTAAATTTGTTGGCATTTTAGAACATGTCAGGGCACTAAACGGTTCCTAATACGGTCGTATCGTTCATTACCATGCACTTGCAATAAAAAAACTTAAAAATAAAATTCAAATGCCAATTTCATTTGATATTTTTGATTAAACTGTACACATGATGAATTTTATTAAATCCTAATCTCGAGTACATGCCTGCTGGTATTCTTTGAAATAATGGGGGTTATGCATGATGTTCTTCTGTTGTAGTCTGAAAGATAAATAGGAGAAAAAATGTAGGAAACTGAGTTAGAAGCCGAACTAGCCACTGTTTTCATAGAATGCCATTTTTACTTGAAAGAACAGCTTAGAAACAAAGTAGGGTTATTATAATTTGAATTTTTGGCAAATGTTTTCTGGAAGATGAAGTGAGCCTGTGACTTCAAGGAAAGTAAGTGACAGTACTTGTTGCCAATTAAAAAATCCAGCCTTTCAAATGAAAATTAGAAATTTGGAGAACTTGTCTCTGCGTGGTAAGCTTGATGTGTTTCCCATACTTAAAAGACTGTTTTGGTCAGGTTGGAGGTGATATTACCAAATTGATTTTTTGGGATATTATACATTGAAATATGTCAATAGTTGGAAGATCTGCCTAACTTGTGGTCGACTGATATTTTTCAGATGGTCAGTGCATGATGTTACAAAATCATGCATTGGCAAAAGATCCATTCAAAGTGTAAGAGAAATTACTGTATTTCAGTTTAACACAGTGCAAAAAACTTAGGATTTTAGATTTCACATTGCACCTGACTTATAAGAAATAACTGCTTACTGAGTTTTGGTGTAGATACAGAGAATATTCCCACCTATCTGAAAAGGCTGTTAAATACTCCTGTTTTTCAGCTTCTTCATATATGTCAAACCAAAACATTTTATACCTGATTAATTGTAGAAGCAGATATAAAAATCCAACTGTCTTCTGTTAAACCAGACATTAAAGAAATTTGGTTTTTTTTTTTGAGACAGAATCTCACTATGCTACCCTCGGTAGAGTGCTGTAGCATCACAGCTCCCAGCAACCTCAAATTCTTGGGCTTAAGTGATTCTCTTGCCTCAGGCTCCCAAGTAGTTGTGACTACAGGCACCTGTCACAATGCCCATCTATTTTTTTTAGTTGTAGTTATCATTGTTGTTTGACAGACCCAGCCTGGGTTCAAACCCACCAGCTCCAGTGTATGTGGCTGGCACCCTAGCTACTGAGCTACAGGTGCCAAGCCAAGAAATTTGTTTTTGTTTTTATAAATAATTTACAATAAAATAGTACTGCTCTTGTCACTCATTTGTTTTGAAAATGTGGTTAATGTTTTTTATAAAAATTTTTATTTTGTATAATGGGCTTATTGTAGTTTTAAATTTCAAATGTTCAGTTTTAATTTTGACTATTGTAGCTGTGAGATATGCACATGCAGAAGGTTTGGGATCTTTAATAATTTTTGGAGTATAAAGCAATTGTAAGACCAAAAAGTTTGAAAACTACTGATACAGAAAAAAGAATATGAATTTTAGTGTCAGAAACTCCCTCAATTTCTTGGAAATTTTGGGAAATAACTGTTATTAGCTTTATTTTTCTTAACTGTGAAATAGAAATAATATTTGTTCCACAGGGTATTGAGCAAATTAAATAAGATATGAAGTATATAGCATAGTGCCCAGCATATTTAATAGATGTCCATTATATGCCAGCCATTCTGAAGACTGTTTGCATACTTTAAAAGTAAAGTGGTCTTAGTGTTACTGGGATGTAACTTTTTTTTATTTGAAAAGACAGAATTAAATTTTGTTCTCCAAGTTAGAACCAAAGCATCCAACTTCAGATTTATTTATTTTTATTTCAGGCTAATGTGAGGGTACAAACAACTAGGTTACAGTATTTAGATTTGTTAGGTAGTGTCCCTTTGTAAGTGTATCATATATCCTTACCTTGTGCCCTTTAAGTGGGGGCATACCAATCCCCTCCCCTTTTCTCTTCTTCTCTCCTCATTCCCCCTTCCCCGCTTGAATGGAACTGATTTTTTTTCTTATGTGAGCATGTATTAAATTGTCTGTTGGCTTCATATTAGTATTGAGTACATTGGAAATTTGGCTTTTCATTCATACTTTACTAAGGAGACTGTTTCAACTCCATCCAGGTTAATACAAAAGATGTAAAATCTCTATCTTTTTATGGGTGAATAGTATTCCACGGCACACACATACTATAGTTTGCTAATCCATTCCTGGCAACTTCCCATTTAAAAACTACATTGTGAAAAGTTGATAGTGATGGTTATTTTATGTTTTTAGTATACTTTGTGTAATTAATTACTTTAAGCAACAGGTTGGGGACATAGAAAATTGAAGGGATAGTAAGTAGGTGGAGCTAATTTAGGACATTTGAGCACTTAGTTGATAATACACTTGGTTGATAATGCAAATTCATTGTTAGCTGGTTGGTAATATTGATAATTATTATTTTGCTATTTCAAATATTGACTTGGGCTGAGCATAGTGGTTCATACCTGTAATCTTAGCACTTTGGGAGGTCTAGGCAGTAGGATTGCTTGAGACCAGGAGTTCAAGACCAGCCTGGGCAATAACAAGGTAATCCCCGCATGCTGGGGCCAGCCTTTACAAAAAATTAAAAAATTAGTTGGGTGTAGTGGTGCACACCTGTAGTCTCAGCTACTCGGTAGGCTGAGGCAAGAGGATTGCTTGCAGGAAATTTGAGGCTGCAGTGAGGAGTAATGGTACGCCTGCATTCTAGCCCAGCTGATAAAGCTGAGACCCTGTCTCAAAATATATGTATTAGGGAAAGCATGATGTTTGGTAGTAGGTTGCTCTGATTATATTATCTATACCTGAGCAGGACTGGATTATTGAACTCAGAGTCATTCCTAGTTCATAAATTTTTGATTGAGACTTTCAATGGAAAATTTTATTTGAAACTTCAGTAGGTACTGTTTTTATAGTCTTGGAGGGTTTAAGAAATTGTAGATGAATATCTCCCTAATTAAAAAATATTCAGTAGGCATTACATTCACATACTACAGAATTCTACAAAGATTTAAATTATATATTGTAAAACATAAAGTTTCCCCTTCATCCTTGTTTTTATTCACCTGATTCCCCTGCTGGGCAGCAGTTATATTATCAGTTATCAGTTCCTTATGTTTTCTTCTTACTGGATTAGAGCATAGCACTTCTTTTTTCCCTGAAAAAAAGAGAAGTGAAGAAAGAATTGTTACTGTCTATTCTACTATTAGACAAAAAGGGATATTCAGAAATTTATGTTTGAGTGTAAATATCTTTCTCCTTTTTTACTGCCAAATTTTTATATGTAGGCTAGACTTTTCCTTTGAGTTATAGATTTTGTATTCATCTCCACATGGTATCTCAGAGACATTTCAAAATTAATTTGTCTAAAATGTAGTTACCATTTTTACCTCCTTCCCTCTACCTGGCCATTGAGGCTTGAAAATTGCATTAAGTAGCCGGTTGCCCAAGCCACAATCATCGTGATCATTCTTTGATTCACTTTCTCCTGTGCTCCACCTATCTAATGCTTCTCCTATCTAATCAACAGATTATTTTGAACTACTCTGCTTTGGTCTCTAGTATTATCACTTTGGGATCAAACAATTTTTGTCATCTTTTCCCTGGAATACACCAGACTCATAATTGGTCTCATGTCCCCCTCCAGTTCATTCTCTAGTAACAAGAATGATCTTAAAATGTACTTTGCATTATGCCACTTTACTGTTCATGATCCTTTAATGCCTTCCTCACTTACACTATTACAGAGTCTTACATGTTCTGGACCTTGCCTAGTTCTCTAATCTTAGGCAGATTTTTCTGTGTTCAGACCATACTTGTTTTCTTTCAGTTCTGTGAATATGCTAGTATTCCTGGCCTTTGTCTGTAATGCTTTCCGTTCTTTCATTTCCTAGCTCCTGTTTATCTCTTAGATCTCATTTTAAACATCTCTTTAGAGAGATTTTTCTGACTAAAGGATTGAAAAATACATCTCCTTTTATTATTTTCAGTTTTAACCATTTGTTAGTTTTTTTAATACCTGCCACACTATATTTTGCCTTATTTTATTTTATATTTCTCTTATTGTCCTTTTTGAACATAAATTTCATGAGGATAGGAATTATTTCTAGCTTGTTAATGGTTGAATTTCTAGTGTCTCCACTACTCCTAGCACATAATAATGCTCAGGAAATATTTATTGATTGAAAGTGAATGTATTTTACTTCTGGGTAAGATGGAACAGAAAGAACAGAACTTAAAAACCCTTCTCTTGACTTTACAATTAAGATGCAGTAATGACTCTAGGATTAAGCTAGATTATGAGAGAAATTTTTAATAACAGTAATGTAATTATATATGAAACTATATTGATGATTCACAACAGATATGCTATAATAGAAGTGAAACAGTATAAAGTGAATCTACTAATTTAGAGTACAGGTCTGCAAACATTTAATAAAAGGACAAGGTAGTGCATATTTTAAGCTTGCAGCCCATACTTTCTGTTGCGTGAAAGCAGCCATAAACCCTCCTTAAATGATCAACATGTGGTTGTGTGACAGTAAAGCTTTATTTGTGTCATGTGCTGACCCCTGAATTAGAGGACGAGAAAATTTCTAATACGATAAACAGACAAGTTTATGTCTTATAGCTGCTCCTTCCTTTTGCCTTTATTTGTTGGTATCATTAGGACTTGAAACAGTGGAAAAAATAAAACTATTTTTAGTATCTTTTTTTGAATGGAGAAATTAATACCAAATAAACAAGTGGATAAGGAAGCTCATTTTGGTCTACAGCTGGACCAACCTGGTAATAGTTACTGCAGCAAAATAAGAGGCCCAATAAAAAGGCCCTTGTAAAGAATACTTTCAGATTTTAAAATTTCAGGATGAGCTTTTACTGTAATTCTAATAACCTTACCATACCCCCACTAACACCTTTATTGAGATATCATCTTATATTTAAGTAGAAGGGAAATGATTCTGGTGGGAGGTAAGAGATATAGGAAGGAATGAAGATTAAAAAAAAAAGTTAATCCAAGTGAATATTGGGTATAACTCAAAACAGTAAGGGACTAGATAACTGTAGTGTGTTAAGTCTAGATCAGTGGTTCTCAACCTTCTAATGCCGTGGCCCTTTAATACAGTTCCTATCGGTCATGACCCACAGGTTGAGAATCGCTGGTCTAGATGGAGGGAATGTGGTTAGTGTTCTAAGGTCATTGTATTGCTGCGAATATGGGTAAAAGTACCATTAAACATTAGACTTTGATAAAACAGGATACATGTTGTAAACTGTAGGGCAGTGTCATCTAATAGCAATACATGTAAAGACTAAAGGTGGCTGACCAGAGACATTAGCTGCCAGGCCATCTCAGAAAGAAGGAAAAAATTTTGATGGAAACAAAAGAAAACACTGATTGGGTGTTTTTCTGAGGGAAAAGTGCCAGAACCTACCATTGATTACATGGGAAGAAGTTATGAAGCGGATTAAGAAGGAGCAAGATAGTGGCAAAGCTCAGCCCTCAAGAAATTTGGAGACATACAGGATAGGTGGGCATGTTTGTTTCTCCCTTGCTCACACCTCTGGACGTCAGCAGGTGTGCAAGCTGCTAGAGAGCCTTGCTACCCTCACAAGCCCCAAAGCTGCTGCCACCAGTGAACTGAGCTTCTTGATGACAAAGCAGCAGGTTGCCAGCCCCATTTGGGTCACTTCCAGTCACTGCAGACTCGAGCTGAGATGGCAGACACCATATTGCTTCTCTATCCACAGTGTACCTTTATCCTCCCCAGGGAGCTTCAACCCCTCAGTTGTTGTCTCACTTTTCCTACAGAGACATTTCTCAATGTTGGCCCAGACTGTGGGAGCTGTAGGGACTGGTCCTGGGGAGTCTGTATGACCCCAGAGCTTGGATTCTTGGCAGACTGCTTTCAGGAGAGAGGGACAGAGAAACTAGAGTGCTAGCTGTCCTCCATTCAGACCTTTTCCTCCCTGTGCATCCCCTGCTTTCTGCTGCCAAGAAGGACAGTAGAGCCAAGATTCTTAGAAGTAGCTGTTTTCTCCTCCGTCGGTGTGCCTACCACACTGAGGCTTCCAAGTGAGTGGGGTTCACTACTTTTCTCTTAAAGACCTGCAGTACAATAAGGTGTACTTGGTCTGGGAGCTCCCCCACCTTCTGGCTGTCCTAGGTGCTGCTTGCCTGAGTGCTTCAGCAGACAAGGGTCTACTTTGGAGCAGGACATTGAACTTGCTTGCATGCTCCACAAGCAACTTGGGACCAGCACACATGTTCCTGGCATGGTCAGAGATCAAACTTGGGGGACCCAGGGATGGGCTCAAAGGCCAGATCCCACATCCCCAGGACTTGATCATGTTGCTCTGGGACACGGAGAAAGGATTTGTGAACTGATCTTATGAGGCAACGGAGCCTGTGTTGTCAGAACTAAGAGGAAAGTGCAGTACAGGTTAGAGTCACAGCACTCATGGAGGACTCCTCCCTACCCAGGAAAGCTATCATGTTGGCATGGGACAGGCTTCTGGACAGAGAAACTTCCACCCAGCTGTAGTGCCACTACTGATGAGTTAAGCTAGTTTGAGCTCCCACCCGTGACCAGATGCTGTAACAAGACTGCAGGGCAGGGGAAGGGGGAGAAGAACAAACTCATTCCTGAAAGCCAGATTGTGAATCTCAGATGGTGCTGCACCCACAAGCAGAGTTTCTGGCCTGGTAGGGCCACTTTAGCCCCTCCTTTATGGCTTTCCCAGTAACCTAGGAGAGGACCCTTGACCTCCGCAGAGACAGCTCACCTGACCTATCCCAATCTCACTTTTCCACCTGCCTCTACTGTGGTGGAGATTAAGGAGTGCCCTGGAAGCTTCAGGCCCCCAGTCCTACTGCCTGAGGCATTTGAGTTTTTCCCCTGAGGGGACAGAGCCAGTCACAGTCCCCCCAGTAGCATTGCAGGTGCTTCTTGATGGCACGTGCCACCTACTGGCAAGGTGGATAACTTGAGCATCCCTTTATGGAACTTACTGATTCAGTTACATAGGATGTGGCTGACTCTTACCAAGAAGCATCACCTACCATCTCAAGAGATTAAACTGGGATGTCCCAGTGTAATTCACACTGATAAGAAGACAACAGGGTTGGGGAAAAGAAAAGATTTCAGACACCTCTAATCCTCCCTTAACAACAAGAGACAAGGAATCTGCATGCACACATATCTCACCACCCTACAGCCTAGAAATAATTAGCAACTGAAAAAACCACCACACTAAGGATATCTATAACCAAAGGCATCCATCTAGAAACTAGACTCCCATTAAAGAACCCACAAAGAAGTGAAAGGTTATTACCTAACATATGCTGCAGACATACCCATAAGAGTGTGTGCGGAGAGGATGCCCCATCTAAGCAAAATCTAAAGAAAGAAAGTGATACTGCTCCAAATGAGACAGAATCAAGTGCAGGAACTCTGGAATCATGAAAAATCAGAGAAAAAGACACCTGAATGGGGCACACAAGCTTTCTAGCCATTGATCCCA
Organism: Galago senegalensis; assembly: GCA_963575145.1. Taxonomy (NCBI): domain Eukaryota; kingdom Metazoa; phylum Chordata; class Mammalia; order Primates; family Galagidae; genus Galago; species Galago senegalensis. The sequence goes on along the minus strand of CAUYTI010008683.1, from coordinate 7,173 downwards.
ATAAAAATGAAAATACTGAAACGATAAAGAATTCCAAATATAGTTGATAAGGAAGCTCAATGAAGTACAAGAGAAAATGAAGAACAAATCAATGAAACCTGAAAGCAATTCAGGAAATGAATGAAAAATTTATTAAAGAGATAGACATATTAAAAAAACAAGCAAGGGCTGGACATGGTGGCTTACATCTGTAATCTTAGTGCTCTGGGAGGCCAAGGAGAATGGATTGCTTGAGCTTGGGAGTTTGAGAACAGCCTAATAAAACAAGTAGAATTTCTGGAAATGAAAAATTCATTTTAGGAGATACAAAACACAGTGGAAAACATTAAGAGTACAGTAGATTAGGCAGAAAAATTTCAGAGCTTGAAGACAATTCTTTCAAATTAACCTAGTCAGTCAAAAAGAAAGAATAGAGCATCAAAGGAATAAACAAAACCTATGAGAAATATGGGGTTATGTAAAATGGGCAAATGTAAGAATCGTCGTAGGCTTCCTGAGAATGAAGAAGAAAAAGCACCAGAGGGTAGAAAATCAATGGGCAAATGGAAGAATCATAGGCATCCTGAGGGTAAAAAAGCACAGGGGATAGAAAACCTATTTGGGGGAATAATTGAGGAAAACTTCCCTGGTCTTCTTAGAGATTTAGACATCCAGATACAAGAACCTCAATGAACACCTGGGAGATTCATTATGAAGAACCACACACCAAGACAAATAGCCATTAGCCTGGCCAAAGTTAACACAAAGAAGGAGTTCCTGTGAGCCATGAGGTGAAAACATCAAACTAAATTACAAAAGAAAACTCATCAGGCTAACTGCAGACTTCTCAGCAAAGACCTTACAAGCCAGAAGGGATTGGGGCCCCATCCTCAGTCTTTTATTTATTTATTTTGAGACAAGAGTCTTAAGCTGTCACCCTGGGTAGAGTGCCATGGCATCACAGCTCACAGCAACCTTAAACTCTTGGGCTTAAGCAATTCTTCTGCCTCAGCCTCCCAAGTACTTGGTACTACACGCGCCTGCCACGATGCCCGACTATTTTTTATTGTTATTTTTGAGTTGTCATTGTTGTTTTAACTGGCCTAGGCTGGGTTTAAAACCACCCACTCTGTGTATGTGGCTGATGCCCTACCCACTGAGCTACAGGTGCCACCCCCATCCTCAGTCTTAAACAGAGTATGTCCAGCCTAGAATTTTGTATCCTGAAAAACTAATTTTCATAGAAGAATGAGATATAAAGACTTCTTCTGACAAGCAAATACCGAGGGAATTTGTCAAGGCCAGACCTGCAGTGAAAGAAATACTCAGAACTGCATCACATGTGGTTCAATACAAAAGGATTCCACTGGTGTAAAATTACCCAGAAGCTAAAGCTCTAAGCTCATATAAAACTACAGCATAAGAGGGAAAGGTACAGTAGTAAGGTACTACCAAACATGACAAATAGAACAGCATCTCCCCTAACAGTTTTATTACTCAATGTTAATTGTCTAAATGCCCCACTCAAGAGACATTGGCTGGCTGAATGGATAAAAAAAAATACAACCCAGTATCTGTTGTCTCAAGAAAAGACACAAGGACTCAAAAGACTCTTGGTGAAGGAATAGGAAAAAATATTTCTTACAAATTGAAACCAAAAGAGAGTAGAGGTGGCCTTCTTTTATATAATAAAATTGACGTTAAATGAACAATGGTGAATAAAGACAAAGGTGGTCATCATAAAATGGTAAAGGGAGCAATTCAATAAGAATTTACAACAATCCAAAATATATATACACACGAAACACTGGATTTCCAGATTCATAAACCAAATTCTACTAGCTCTAAGCAATGAGATAAAAAGCCTTGTAATTGCTTAGGCAGTGACAGAGCTGGGCAGCTCACTGAAGCAGAAAAGAAATACTGGACTTAAACAGGACCCTAGAACAAATGGGCCTAACAGACATTTACAAAATATGTATTCTATAAAAAAACTACTGAATATGTATCTTCTCATCAGCACATGGTATGTTCTCTAAGAGCATATCTTAGGCCACAAAACATAGCAAATTCAGAAGAATTTAATATCACTCCCTATATCTTTTCAGACCACAGTGAAATGAAACTAGAAATCAATTCCAAGAGAAACTCAAATCTGTACAAAGCCATGGAAATTACACAACCTGCTGCTGAATGAATATTGGGTCAATAGTGAAATAAAGACAGAAATAAAAGAATTCCTCAGATTGAACCACAAAGGGGACACAAACTATCAAAATCTATAGGATTCAGCAAAAGTGGTCTGTAAAAGGTGAAATTCATAGCCTCATATGCTTACATCAAAATGACAAAGATCACAAATTAACAACCTAATAACAAATTTTAAGGAACTGGGGAAAGAACATTAAACCAAACACAAAGCCAGCAGCTGAAAAGAAATAACTAATGTTGTAACAGAACTAAATGAAGTGGACAATAAAAAAAAAAAAAGAGGATCAACAAAGCAGAAAGTTGATTATCTGAAAAGATAAAATTTGAAAGATTTCTTTGTAGATTAACCAGGAGTAGAAGAGGAAGGACCCATATAAACTCAACTAGAAATGAGATACTACAACTAATACCACAGAAATACAACATAACATCCATAAATACTAACAAAATCTTTTTATATGTGAACTAGAAAAACTTGAGGAAATGGACACATTCTTGGGAACAACACAATTTACCAAGACTCAATCAGAAAAAATTCAACTACTGAATGAGCAGTGAGGTCAAAGCAGTAATAAAAAATCTTCCAATGAAATAAGCCTCGGACCAGATAGATTTATAGCTGAATTTCACCAGGCCTACAAATAGGAGCTCTTACCTATATGGTAAAAATTGTTCCCTAACATTGAGAAGGAGAGAATCCTCCCCAACTCATTCTACAAAGCCAGTATCATCCTGATACTAAAGAAGGAAAAGACAACAACAAAAAGAGAAAACTATAGACCGATTATCACTTATGAATATTGATACCAAAATCCTCAATAAAATACTAGCAAACTGAATTCAACAGCAGATCAAAAAAAAAATAATCCATCAGGAAGTTGTGGTCTTCATTCTACCAATGCAAAATAGTTCAAAATATGTGAATCATTAAATGTGATTTACTGCATAAACATAAAGTGAAGACAAAGGCTATATGATCATTTTAGTAGATGGAGAGAGAAAGTATTTGACAAAATACAGCACCCTTTTATGATAAAAGCGTCTACAAAAGGAGTATGTCTCAAAATTATAAAAATCATACAGGTATTTGGTAAGCTCACAGCCATCATTATACTGAATAGGATAAAGTTGAAAGCATTCCCCCCAAAGACTAGAATAAGACAAGGGTGCCCACTGTCACTGCTTGTATTCAGTATAGTACTGGAAGTCCTAGGCAGAGCAATCAGACGAGAAGAAAAGAGAGGGAATCCAAATCAGAAAAGGAGGTCAAATAATCACTTTTTATTCACAGTATAGTTTTGTATCTAGAAAATCCCAAAGACTCTTATCAAAGTATTTCTGAATTGGTAAATAAATTCAGCAGTTTTCAGGGTACAAAATCAACCTACGCAAGTGAGTTGGATAGCCCCTGGAAGAAGAATGAAATGGGACCCCTGTTGCTCACAACTCAAAAAAATTAATACAAGATAGGTAAAAGACTGTAAGGCATGAAACCACAAAAATTACAGGAAAAAAGTAGGCAAAACTCTTCTAAGTACTAGCTTAGACAATTTATGTCTAAGACTCAAAAGCAGTTGCAGCAACAATAAAATACATGGGGCTAGAGTAAATTAAAAATATTCTGCACAGCAAAGGAAATAATTAACAGAGCAAATAGACAACCCACAAAATGTGTGAAACATTCACAGTTGTACATTAGATAAAGGGCTAATATTCAGAATCTACAAAAAATTCAAACAACAGTAAAAAATTAAACGACCACATTAAAAAGTAGCCAAAAGATGTGAACAGAAGCCTTTCAATAGAAGAGAGAAAAATAGTCAGCAAACATGAAGAAATGCTCAACATCACTAATCCATCAGGGAAATGCAAATTAAAACCATAAAGAGCTATCACCTTACCCCTGTTAGGAAATAATCAAAGAGCAGAAATTATTGAATTAGAAAAATAGATAGCAGCAAATCCACAAGTTTATTCTTTGAAAAGGTAAATTTAATAAAACAGACTGATCAAGAGGAAAGAAGAGTGAAAAGGCAACATATTGTGAATGAGAAGTGGGACATCAGTATAAAGTTTAATGTCATTAATATAAAAAGGATATTGTGAGAAAAAATGCCAACAGATGAAAATTAACAGAATTCTAGAAAAATTTAGTTGTTAGAAAATATAAGTGTACTGTAATTACTTAAGTGAATGAAACCTAGTAAAATCGTTCCTTCAGACCAAACTCTAGCCCCAGAGAGTTTTACAAGTGTGTTATGTATCTAAGTAATAATAAAAAAAATACCAAACTTTTCCAATTAATTATGGAAAATTGGAGTTTGCAAATCTTATTTTTTTTTTTTTTTTTTAGTTTTTGGCTGGGGCTGGGTTTGAACCTGCTACCTTCGGCATATGGGGCCAGCACTCTACTCCTTTGTGCCATAGATACTGGCCCAAGGAGTTTATAATTTTTGCCTAAGGTTAATACCTATTGCATTGTAATTTTCAGGATTCTGTAACTCTTGATATTATTGTTAGGTGCTATACTGAGTTTTATCTCATGCCTTTATTCACAAGAACTTTTTTTTTGGAGACGGAGTCTCACTATGTTGCCCAGGTTAGCGTAGAGTGCCATGGCGACAGCCTAGCCCACAGCAACCTCAAATGCCTAGGCTCAGGTGATCCTCCTGCCTCTCAACCTCCTGGATAGTTGGGACTATGGGAGCTTGCTACAAAGCTTGGCTAATTTTTCTATTTTTAGTAGAGACCAGGTCTTGCTCTTGCTCTTGCTCAGGCTAGTCTTGACATTCAAGGGATCCTCAGTGTTAGGATTACAGGTGTAAGCCACTGCCCCCAGCTTTTAATTTACTCTAGTCCCATGTATTTATTTCTTACTGCCCTGAAATACTTATTGATTATTTTTGTCAGATGCTGTATGTGAAGCATTCATTATACATAGTTGAGGAAAATATACAAAGGATGCCCTCCAAAATAACCTTTCTCAATATGTATACACAGTTTTTTTTTTGGGGGGGGGCACCTTCTGCATCTGGTCATCCTGAAGGGAGTAATGAGGAAATGTGTTACACATAAAAATATGAGTACAGGTTAATGTGAAGAGTGCTGCAGCAACTGGATAGGTATTGAGGGCTTTGGGAACAGAGCAGAGGGACATATGTTTGCTTAGGACAGGTTGGCAAAGGCTTTACTGAAGAGGTGAAAGTTGAGCGCTGCCCTGAGAACTATTACTGTGTCAGACAGACAGAGAAGGAATATTTAGGAAGGGTTAGCAATATGTGTAGAAGCATGAGGACCTTGCCTGCAGGAAAATTGGTTGTATGTAGTTCAGATGAGCGATAGGGTGGGTGAGGAAGAAAATAAGACATGAAAGGAAGTTAAGGGCTTATCTTCAAGAACCTTTTATGCCACATTAGAGATCAAATACTGAGCATTTAAGTCTTAAGTGGAAATGTAATATGGTCAAGTTTTTGTTTTAAAATTATTATTCCAGTACAGCTTTAGAAAAGATTGAAATGGAGCAAGATTGGAGACCTTTAGGAGGTTGTTGCTATAGATACTCAAATAAAAATGATGGTGAAAACTTAAAGTTTAAAAGAGTAGTAGAAATGAAAAGCTGGATGTGATGGCTCATGCCTGTAATCCCAGCACTTTAGGAGGCTGAACTAGGAGGATCACTTGAGTCAGGAGTTTGAGACCAGCCTGGGTAACCCACTGAGACCCTGTCTTTACAAAATAAATTAAAAATTAGTAAAGTGTGTTGGCATATGCCTGAAGTCACAGCTTCTGGGAGGCTGAGGCAGGAGAATTGACTAATGGCAAGTGACAGAGTGAGACACTGTCTCTTAAAAAAATAAATTAATGGAAAAGAGAATAATGATAGTCCAAAGTAAAGGCTTTGATTTTGGCATAGTTATTAGTGTTAAGCTTTTGTTTCTGGCATTAATTTGTCAACAGGTTTGTTTACTTTTTAATGATTGTTTTTTGTTCTTAGTAAATCGTTATAGAATGTGGGTTCAAACTTAGGGGATTTAGTTAATATTTTGAAAAGATGGAAGAGAACTTTATTCTAGACGAGTTAAATTAGAAATAGGTACTTAACTCATTTTTTTTTTAACTTTGTATTGTGCCGAAGGCTTTGAAGGCACTAAATAATTTATTAAGCTGACACACAGATGGTTCCTAATCTATTGGTATGACTGTGTTTAAAATTTTCTTTTTTTTTTTTCCTTCTTCTTCTTCTTTTTTTTTTTTTTTTTTGCAGTTTTTGACCAGGGCTGGGTTTGAACCCACCACCTGTGGCATATGGGGCTGGTACCCTACTCCTTTGAGCCACAGGTGCCACCCATGTTTAAAATTTTCTTAAGCATTTTCATTTAGTGTTTGAACTCAACATAATGTTAGTCAATAGTAGAAAAATTGTCCTTTACTTAGAGTTCCTAATAAGTAACCCCTAATTTCCCCAAAGTTGAGAACCCCTAACTTTGTAGGCCTTTTGGGGGGAAATAGAAACATTACGGAGAACTTTTTTGGATCAGGGTGTTCTTTGGTGTCTTTAAGAGATGGGTAACTTTTTTTTTTTTTTAATTTTTTTTTAATTGAATTTTAACTATGTACATTAATGCACTTCTGGGGTACAGTGTGGGGTTTTCACATGCATTCTGAAATACTTCCATCGAACTGGTCAACACAGCCTTCATGTCATTTTCTCAGTTATTGCTTTAAAACGTTCACATTCTACTCTTAAAAAGATACACCTGTACCCCTATAAGACAAACCTCAAAAGTGATCCCTCCAAACCCCCTCCCTCCTCCCATTCCCCCCTCCCTTCTTTCTCCCCCCTCCGCATGTTCTTAGGCTATTTGGTTATAGCTTTCATATAAAAGGTTTAAATTAGTCTCATAATAGGGGTGTGTACATTGGATACTTTTTCCTCCATTCTCGTGATACTTTGCTCAGAAGAACATTCTCCAGCTCCATCCA